>JAJOZX010008646.1:10000-164524 GCA_023014485.1 Bathynomus jamesi
TTTGAAAACTTCAATAAGCTCCCCCCTTAATCTCCTAGTTTCGAGTGAATACAAGTCTAACACTTTAATCCTATCTTCATAAGGCTTATTGCGCAATGCCGGAATAAGTTTCGTGGCACGACGCTGAACCCTTTCTAACCTATCAATATCCTCACGCAAGTACGGGCACCAAAATTGAACGGCATATTCCAAATGAGGCCTGACTAGGGACTTGTAAAGGGGCAATATAATATCCTTCGATTTAAATTCGAAATTACGCGCTATGAAGCCTAACATCCTATTAGCTTTTGCGCAAGACTCCAGGCACTGGTTCCTAACCTTTAAATCTTTAGTTACGCGTACGCCTAAATCTACTTCCTCGTCAACGCTCGCTAAATCCCTATCATCCATCGTGTACACGTAATTATTGTTGCGAGAACCTATATGCAAAACTTTACATTTATCTACGTTAATTGCATCTGCCACTTATCCGTCCACTCCATAATCCTATCTACATCGTCTTGGATCCTATTTCTATCGTCCTCGTTAACAACCTTACCGCCTATTTTAGTATCGTCCGCGAATTTTGACACGTTACTAATCAATCCTACATCTATGTCGTTAATGTAAATTACGAATAACAATGGGCCTAACACTGAACCCTGTGGGACACCACTACCTACCTCTAACCACCCCGATTCACTACCATTAACTACGACCCTCTGCCTCCTAGCACGAAGCCATTCTTCTAACCAGTTAGCTACCTGACCGCGGATACCGTGCGCTTTAACCTTCGCAATTAGTCTCCTATGCGGAACTGTATCGAACGCCTTTTTAAAATCTAAATAAATAACGTCAGCTGCCCTATGCCTATCGTATTCGCGCACTATTTCGTTATAAAATTCTAACAAATTTGTTAAACAAGACCTATGGCGTCGAAACCCGTGCTGACTACTATTAATCAAACCCTACTTTCTAAGTGATCGATAATACGATCCCTAACTACGGATTCCAAAAGTTTACCGACAATTGACGTTAAGCTAATGGGCCTATAATTGCTAGCTACCGCGCGGTCGCCTTTTTTAAAAATAGGCGTGACGTTAGCTAATTTGAAGTCTTCAGGAATAATCCCCGTTTCGAGTGACTGATTAAAAATCTTCGCTAAGGGGCCTACGATAACGTCTTTCAAATCTTTCAAATGTCTAGGATAAAAAGCGTCAGGGCCTGGAGCCTTGCTAACTTTTAGCCTATCGATATAATGCGCAATCTCAGCCTCGTAAACAGTTATTTCATCTAAAATAGTCTCGCTACTAAATGGAACGATATCGTCAACGTCGGGGACATTATTTACGTCCTCTACGGTAAAAACTGTCGCAAAAAAGTTATTGAAAATACCGCCATCGCCTGAGCGTCAGAAGCCAAAGCGCCATTTACATCCAATAGAGGGCCTATGTTATCCTTTACCGGCTTACGATTATTTACGTATTCAAAAAACTTTTTTGGATTATGTTTACTATCCGCAGCTATAACTATCTCTAAATTACGCTTGGCATTCCTAACTGATCTTTTAACCTGACGTCTAAGCTCGATATATCTATTAAAGTTAGCTACCTGGCCATTGCGCTTGTTAAGTCTATACGCTCTATTACGCTCGTTTATGAACTCGCCTACTTCCCTAGTCCACCACTTCGGCCTACCACGATTTCTAACGCGCTTGGGCCTACGAGGAATAAACTCCCTTTCAATATTCCTAAAACTTTCTTTAAACGCCACCCAACGCAAATTTGTATCATTACCCATAAATAAGTTATCCCAGTCCACTACTCTCATCCTATCAGCAAAACTATCAAAATTAGCCCTACGAAAATCAGGACTTCTATTACGTTACTATCCTGTGTGTTTTCTATCAATAACTTAAACCTAAGAATTTGATGATCGCTACATCCTAAACTCTCGCCTACTTCTAAACTTTCGACTATATTCTCGCCGTTCGTCATCACCAAATCTAAGATATTATCACCGCGCGTTGGTTCGGTAACTATCTGTCGTAAAAAGTTATCGTCCATAAACTCAACCAGTCTCAAACCCTCTTCGTTACCCGTAAAATTCTCGTAATTAACATTAGGACAGTTAAAGTCTCCGACAATTATACTATTCCGATTGTCAATAAAATTACCAAGAAGTGAGTAAAATCTAGTATCTATATCGAGGGGTTGAACGGGAGGTCTATAAACAACGACAAAATTAAAACTAATACTACGCGCCCTAACTTCAACACAGATCGCATTAATTGCTGCCGGAAAATCTAACTTAACCTCGATAGCCCTTAGGGAATTACGAATGTACAGCAAAACGCCGCCTCCAAATCTATGTAACCTATCATTAGTAAAGATTTTAAAACCCGGTATATCAAGTTCCCCCAACAAGTCCCGAGTCACGGTATTTAACCAAGTTTCAGTGATAGCAACTATATCATAGTTGCCGGAATAAATTACCGCCTTAAATTCATTTAATTTATTTCTAATACTACGCGCGTTGCAATAAAAGACGTTTAAGTTATTTTTTACCACGGGCCCGCTTTTTAAACTATTTATCACGTCGGGCCGGCGTTTCCCGGACCCACAACGTTTAAAGAAGGCTTCGACCTATACAGCTTTCGCACGTTTTCGTCTATTAACCTACCTAGCCTAGCATTACCTATTTCATTAAAATGCACCCCATCTTTTATAAAAAGGCTAGGATCATTGAATTCGGACCACAGCTTTACGAAGGGTACACTTTCCTCAGCACAAATCTCTTCTAATTTGTTATTCAAAAATATTGTTTTAGACGTAATTCTAAGACCCAAACCGTGCCTAGGGGTAATACCTAGAACTAAAGACCTATCTGACCTCGCCTTCAGGGACCTAATTAACCCCCTATATCTCTCCAAAAGGTCAGGCACTCTCGTATCTGGCCTATACGAGTCGTTGCCTCCTACCATCGTCACCAACATTGAGTGACGGGAAGCAACGTCAACCCTATCCACTTCGTCTCTAACTCTGTCAACCCTGTGATGACGACGATGACGACGATGATGACGATGATGACGACGATGATGACGATATCAGGGATGATAATGATGATGAAGATGATGACGATGAAGATGATGATGATGACGACGACCGCTAAAATGATGAAGATGACGATGACGAGAACGACAACATTGCCAAAGGAAAGACATAAAGAACCGAATGGAGTATCTTTCTTTGGGAGTTTCCCAAATCTTTTTAAAACACTTTAACTGCTTTCTGTCATTTACATTTAATAATAATGCTTCATTATAAATTTTTCCCAGCAATTAATTAGGTTGCATTTAATGAGTGGATGATATTTTATTCTATTTTTTTGATTTTGTTAAACGTGTTCTTAATTCGATTTTTATTCCGTGAAATTTTGTGTTTTCCTTTTACTTCTGTTCTTACAATTTATTGTATTATTTTTATTTTATTTTATTTTATTACTGTTTATCTTTATTTAGAGAATTGTAATGTATACCTTAAAAATATTGACATAAATTACACAGTTGAGATAAATTTGAATTTGCACATGCATGAAAACTTTTGGAGTTTCATTATCCTTTGCCAATTGATATTCTTACTAAAAAGTTTAAAAAAGCTTAAATAAACTTACTTAATAATGCCATCAGTGTGCTTTCCCACTAACATGAAACGCACCGTGTCTCCCAATAAAGTATGACGTAATATAACGGTAGACAATTCCTGATTTCATGAATGGCATTCGTGCATTGATTAAAAAGTTTCCAGAAACATTGTTCTCTATGTTGATGCGCAACTGCATACATAGAGCGAACACTCCATGATCTAAACCTCCAGAACAAACCCAAACTTTGTATAAAAAGAAGAGTGAAGATATATGGTCGAAAAAGCAGTGTTTTGAATGAAAAGGAGGAGATGCGCATGTTGGGGAAGAGAAGTTATTCATGTCAACCCTTTTTTCTTCTACAGTAATTTAAGGAAGGTAACATTAATAAATGTACTAAATGGTTGATCGTAGCTCCATAGAGGATACATATTATAGGGTAACAATCTACAGGGATATTTACGAAGTAGTTTCAATATATAAGAAAGAAAACAAAAACAAAAAATATATATATACACAGTGCTTTCTTTCTGGCGGTACGCAACGATACGCACTACCGGCACCTTTTTTTCAAAAAATAAAAAAAAACCCGTTATTAAAAAATAAAAAAAATGAAATACAATAACAGAGTTCAACGTTCTTGGAAAACGATCACATGTCGATTGATAAAGCAAATGTTTTTAGTATGGAGCGCATAATGCAGTATAGAGTATAGCTTTTAGGATATACAACAACACAGCTTGAACCATTGCACAGTGCAACAATCCTGTATCTAGGCTACTGAACTGAATTGCAAGAGGGCTTTCTATAAGACCACGCCCTGTCAGTGTCACTTTCAACAAAAGAGTAGAAAGGACGCTGCCGGCATCCAAAATTAACGCCATGAGAGCCCCAAAAGTTGGCTCTAAAATAAATGACAAATTTTCACTAACCTTACAATTATGAGATGGATATACACGGTGTTCATAAAAGATCTGAACGATTTCAATCTTTATTAATGTGATAACCCAATAACATACAAAGAAATAAGTTTGTCCATGTGACTCCGCACAGCTAAACGTTTTACATACATGTTTAATAAACTTCAACATGTGCATCATTGGTCGCCCGTACAACATTCAATCGATATTCAATTTCTCGCCATGTGCGTTCAAGCATGCCAGCATCGACCATCGCTATTGCATCCCTGATCCTGATTCGTAGTTCATGGATGTTGACAACCTTGGTCTTGTATAAAAAAAAAACTTTATTAGTTGCTCTATCACTTACACAAGCTTCATGCTTTATATCTTATTTAGTATGAAAAATATTACGAATCAAATCGTTCAGATCTTTTATGAACCCCTTGTGTGTGTGTGTGTATATAATATATATATATATATATATATATATATATATATATACACCTTAACTTAATATATATGTTACGATATACAAGCAATGCTGCACTAATCAGCTTAGTTATCATATTGCTTTGGAATAACAATGGCTCTTCCTCTTCTAGATTTTCTAACATTACGCTTGGCCTAAACTATACTTAGAAAAATTAAGTTTTTAAAAGTAATAATCGTAACACACATTTAATGCTGATGTTAATTAATTAATTTAATTAAAACTGATTTAATTAGAAATGAAATTAAGAATAAATTAAAACTAGTCAAATAAAATAATAAATTAATTTTTTTTTTTCTTAATATATTTGTTTAAGTCATTTTCTTTGATACTTTTACAAAATTGTGTTTCGGTAACCAAGAGTATAATAAATCTTACTCCTTTTTTAACATCATATTTTACTTTTTTAATGCAAAATAATTCATTAATTGAGGCATATATATATATATATATATATATATATATATATATATATATGTGTGTGTGTGTGTGTGTGTGTGTGTGTGTGTGTGTAATGAATTTCACAACTAAACGTGTGAAAATATTAAATGATACAAACCCACAGGAAAAAATTAAACACGATTCCAAGACAAAATCTTTCTTGTCTTTAGCTGTACACCTCGTCAGGGATCGAAAGAAGATGAAAAGAAGTTGTGGAATATATATATATATTCAGCGTAAGCAAAGTAATTAAAAGGGATTAGCAAAAAATTAACAGGTACTGATTAAGAGAAAAAGGTACTGTATTTTAACAAGATATGGTTAATTTCATAAGTTCCCAAACTATTATTAAAATTATTTACAAAATATATAAATGCATATGCTACAGGGTGTCCACAATGCCACAGGGTGTCCCAGTAATAATACGATTGAACAACGCGTATAGGCTAATACCTGGGTTCATGAGCGACCACGTAATGGCAAAACCATTGAAAATATCCGTGCAGACTTCCACGACCGATTCATTCGTGCAGCTCCTCCAAAAAGGACTCTGTTAAGATGGGAAAAGAAACTGTCCACAACAGGAACTGTAAAAGATAAACCAAAAACTGACAGGCCATCTAAGTGATAAATGGGTCTGAAAGAAAAACGAAAATGAGTTAGTATTTTACTGGGGTGACATGACATTGTGGACACCCTGTGCTTTATATTCAGAGTACGTTTAGTTCTTTTTCATAACTTTCGCTTCTAAAGTATACAGAGCGGACATATTTTAGTATGAATAATGTGTATATATACATATATTTCAACAGAAACTGATATGAATATAATAAAGATGCATGTATTCATACATTCTATGTATGGAGATGCATTTATGACTACGCCTAGCTCAGTCTTAACACAGAAACCATTATGTTTATTATAAAGATGTATACAAATATACTGAGGATTTGCAGACCACCAAAATGAGATAAGGAGCTATAACAGGAAACTACTGAAAATCACAAAGAGGTGGTTACAAATGTGGAGAATTAAATCACCATCAAAAGTATTGCTACTATGCACAACGACTACAGTTCTATTACATGTTAACGACCAAAATAAAAATTGTGCAATAATAGAGACTAGGAAAAGACAAAGATTGTGATGCCGAAAGAAACCAGTCGGGAAAGACAAATAACAACCAAAAACTATTAATTGAACATATCAATGGAAGATCATTATTCACCATCTCTTAAAGAAATAAAATTTTGAGTTAAGTGAAACAGTATAAATATATTGTGTATCTCAGAATCGTGGTTTACAAGAGAACATTCTTGATCATCTAATTAGTATTTCAAGATACAACGTTTTCCGTCAAGATAAACAAAACTGACGAGACGGAGGAGTCTGCATTTACGTCAAACGTGACTTTGTAACATCTGTCGTTGATTTAAGAATAAAGAAATGCGAAGATGTTGAAGATCCATGGATTGAAATGCAACATCCATAAAAACAAATTCAATTTTTCGCCATTTGCATAGTTTACAGACGTCCTCAAGGATTAACGAATGCATTCACATATTTAGAGAAATCGATAACAAAGATTAGTGGCGCCCAGGTAGCTGGCACATTGAGGGGGTAAACCAGGTAATGAAGGGCACATTGAGGGGGTAAACCAGGTAATGAGGGGCACATTGAGGGGGCAAACCGTTCATTGAGAAAATTTTACATGTAACATGGTATCAGGGCCGTTTCCTGGCATAAGCAGACTAAGCGGCCGCTTAGGGCCCCGCTGCTACTAGGGGGCCACTAGACAGGCTCCCAGGTTATAGCTCAGTGGGCAAGAATAGGAATATAGCTGAAGTTATTATTAATATTATTATTATTATTATTATTATTATTATTGTCGTATTAGGTAATTAAAGTTTTTGCATGAGACAAATGTGATAAAACGGAGACAAACGAAACGTTTTGGTCGTTATGTGTAAATAACTATTGTGAGATCTCTCCTTCATTCATTAGAAGCAACTGGAGGAACTATACCCCAATCTCTGGGTTGCACTAAGAATTGCCTGCACTCTACCTGTGACAGTAGCGTCAGCCGAAAGGAGCTTCTCTAAGATGAAGCTAATCAAGAACTACCTCAGGTCATCAATGGGGCAGGATCGCCTCAGTGGCCTTGGCATCATAAGCATCAACCAGTACGTTGGCAGGGAGATTTCATATGATGATGTTATTGATGATTTCGCCCAGAAAAAATCTAGGAGGCAAAAATTTTGAAGATACAAACTGTTTTATAACTGTTAGCTATTACACGATTGTATCGTAGAGTTAGTAATTGTTTGGTAGTTGATAATTGCATTATTTTTTTATACATAGTTCTGTGTCATTTATTCTAAATAATGTATAAGCTAATTTTCAGGAATTTCATGAAGAGTATTTTTTCTGTTTGTCTTCTGAAAGTACATATTTGTTGTTTTGGACATAAATGTTTCATTAAAATTGTTTCATAATTGTTTTTTATTAACACAGCCATTTTTTGTATGTGTGTGCTGAGGTGATGTAGTAAGGCGTGAGTTGGTGGATGGAGGGGTGGGGCCTCAAATGGGTATACTGCTTAGGGCCCCCCTAATGGCTAGAAACGACCCTGCATGGTATGATATTTTCATATTAATATTCAGATGTGATTAAGCATAACTATGATGCTCTGAAAACATTATGAATAGAGGCTGAAGTAAGGGGGTGAGGTAAGCTAATATATCTTTTAATGAGGTTATATGCTGCGCATATGATGTGATGTCTTTATAAAAATTAGGGAGTGGCCAGTTTGAAAAACAATTCATTTTTTTTTTTTTTTATTTATGTAAACTTGTGACTTGATAAGGGCGACCAGAGTAGAGACCGACAAAAAATATTGGGGGTAGAGGAGCACCCCTGTCCCCCCATCCTCAGGCACCCCTGACAAAGATATTATTAACAAAAGGCCAATTTACTTATATGGTAACCTATTTAACAAATCGGTAAAGCGAAAGAAAATCATGTTGGGAATTAAAAAATTAACAATATTATTAATAATTAAATACTAACGGACTAAAACACAGGAAGAAACTGTTATTAAACTTAAGATTGTGTGGTATTTTACGTCACCCGCATACGCAACATTTTAAAACGCAGTGGCCATCTTGAATCACGGAGGGAGGTATCCAATCGCATTCCTTTATTTCCAGTGACGTTTTGGCCCGTCGAATTTGGCCCAATCATGAGGATCCACGATAGATAGACTGTGCACAATATTATTGTCAATAAACATCATAATTTTAATTGTAAATCGAGAGTATATAACATTAAATTCATTTACATAAAAAAAATATAAAACAGTGTTTAATTGTAAATTGTAGCATGGATTATTTTAAAGGTTTTTCTGAATTCTAGATATGTGCAGGCCTACCGAGAGGGTAGGGATACCATAGAAAAATCCCCTGGGCTCGGACCTCTAGGGAGCCCAGAAAGAGGGGGGATAAAATCTAAAAATATTAATAAAGCAATTGATTAAATAACAGAGAGGAAATATAATTAATGAACATACATTTTATAGAGATTATCATAGTCAAACTGAAACAGATAAAATATTATCTGCCGTCCACCAATGCCCAAGACCGATTGACAGATCTGGGAACCATTGTAATTGAAAGCCAGTTAGCCCGTACTTTAAATTTCATCAGGATCATTTTTACCACTTTGTTAAAGAGAAGGCAAAGAAAGTACACTTCTAATTATGAAAATCTTGCAGTAAACAATTGTCTTGCCTGCATGGACTGGTACTGCATTTGTAAATTGTATGGTGATAGAATTAATATAATTGATTCGAAAAATAAAATGGTCATTTTCTTCCGAGTTGTCTTTTCATAGGGTGTATCAGTTTTAGGGGGTAAAGTGAAATCTTTAGATTTTCAAAGACTACTAGTGACCAAATGATGCATTTTTATGTGCTAAATCGAAATATGGCTTTAAAATCCAGATTTGACCACTCCTAGCTACTTATATTTGAAGTTGAAGTTTACGAAAACTCAGCAATTTTTGCAAGTATTTTTTTATTGTATATAACTACATTTTACATACATTCAGTGGTGTAGTGCTAAATAAAGAAGTGAGGGAACGCATTTTGAAAGTGTTACTCAGATGCGGGGGGGACAATGGCGAGCGCGGCGAGCCCATACAACTGGGGGTCCGGGGGCACTGTAAGCCCCCCGGGAAATCTTTTGAAATCTGACCAATTTCAGGGATATTTTGAGGTCATATGCACTGGATATTAGGATATATTCCAAGGTTGAAGATGCAGTATTTCCAGTGTCATTAGATATACGACATCCAGTACGATCAATAAAAATAGCTAACAACTGGAATGATTAACTAAAAAAAAGTTGACAACTGGTACGCCGTGGTGACTGTTTCACCAGATCTTTATAGGCTAGCATTGCCTCAGTCGAAGCTAAAAGAAATGAAACAGTTAATGATTCTTTCTCATATTTCTTCTAGGGGTGGGAATTAAAATTTCATGACGTTAGAGATTTGTAAGTTCGGATTTATTTGAAATAGTGAGGGAACGCCGTTCCGTCTACCCAAAAAAGTAAGGGAACGCCTTTCCCACGCGTTCCCACAGCACTACACCACTGCATACATTACATACAATTAAAGACATTTTGATTTTATTTCAATATTAAAACTTAGAAATATAGATAGGTTTCTTGAACTTTGCCAAGGATACCATATATAACTACATTTTACATACATACAATTAAAGACATTTTGATTGTATTTCAATATTAAAACTTAGAAATATAGGTAGGTTTCTTGAACTTTGCTAAGGATGCCATGTCTGCCTTGCTCTTGTTCCTGGACATGAGCGCCCTACTGGCCACCTGGCCACTGATGTACACCTCCCTCCTCTCTTGTGAGTAAACATGTTGTGCTGCTTCATTTGTTATCCTTCCACACCTCTCTACTGACTGTGTGTGTGAGGGTGTAGTGCCTTGCACCACAGGATTATCTTTTATTAATGAAAATTGCCACAAATTGTCATGAATGAAATATTTTAAATCTAAATAAATAAATACAAATTAAATGTCCAGTGATTAATTTTAATTCTTAAGCATCCAATGAATAGAAATTTAAATAAAAATTAAAGTGCAATTATTAAAGAAGTTCAAAGCAAATATAGAAATATATTTTGTGCCTTTTAAACAATGTAAATTTTGAGGCATGGTGTGACTAGATTTGAGTTTGCTTTTAGGGATTCTTTTGGCTTGTTGGTAAAATCGTTGAGCGAAAAAACGTATTGGCAACGACAACACAAGGGAGTCCAGGTTTGCCATCTGGTATTATTCATAACCAAATCTGGGCAAATTTGGTAATGAAGAAGCAATTTGGTATTTTAAAAATTTATTTGGTATTCTGGTAATGAAATGAGCTGAATTGGGTAATATATAAATAAGAATGTGAGAAAAATTGAGTTTCATAAACATTGCATTCCATAACATGTTATGAACATGTTACAACAAATCATTGTTAAAAGTTTCGATCAATTTTACTAATTATTCAGTCCTGACTCTCCTGAGTATTTATACATGCTGATTCAAATTTGCTAAAACGATACTGATGTTTAAAGCAAATTGCAGTTATAAATTTACTGTTTAACTGACTTTGGACTTTGGAGCTTACTCTGAATTGTTATAGAAAATGCGAACGAACATGTTACGAACTTGTTGCAGTTTTAAAATTTTATCATGTGGCAGCATTAGTTACGGCCTGCATTGCGCATGCATGCAATTCTCGCTTGTCATTGCTCATTGGTGGCGTGTTCTTAGTTGTGTTAATGCGTCACAGAAGGGACGCCAAGTTTTCCACATTTTATATACAATAAAAAAGCACGGCGCCAGCAAGCAAAATTTTCTTCACGGTATGTTTCTTGTTCATAATGTTTATTTTTTTTACTATTGCATATCTGTATGCAATACCGCATACTGTGGACATTAACAAGCCTTGTACTGTTTGTGATTAGCCGTTAGTACTAAAAATTTCATACTATAAATTATCTTAGACTAAGCTAGGCCTACTATGCAAAAGCCAAATTGTACAGTAAATTACTCTATCCTAGCTGAGGCCAACCGTAGCCTTTGTTTTAGATAACCTCAGCCTACTATATTGAAGAGGCATAGGCCTGCCCATTAATTTTCTTAGTATACTTTACTTTATAAGCCTATTTTGTTTCATGTTATTTTCTTAGCAGATGGCCTACTAATCATTTGTGGCCTACATGCTTTCTTAGATAGTTTTCCTGTTCAACTTAGCACAATCCCATAATGAGGATTAACTGTAATTTATCATCCACAGGTTACTGGGACTATATAGCATATATATTTTAAGGTGCTGGTTAAGTGTGCGGTCTACCTACGATTGGTTAGGTTTAATCATGATATTTTCGTTAAAACTAACGAAAATATCATGACTAAACCTAACCAATCGTCAAGGGCGATTGACAATGGGATGTAAACAAACAATTAGTAAACAAGATAAGAAGCTATAATTAAAAGGTAGACCGCCGAATCGTAGGTAGACCGCACACTTAACCAGCACCTATTTTAATTATCAATTTTTGTCATTTTTATTATGTATCATTTTTTGGTAAATGGATAATAAATATAATAATTTTTGGTCCGCCATATTGTCTCAGTCTAGCCATGGGTACAGAGTGTGAAGGTTGTGCTCTTACTCCGTTTGAAGTGATTCATAATTTTTTTAAGAATAACATTGACTCGTTAGGTTAATTGAATGCCTGGTTAGGTCAACTGAATGCCCGGTTAGGTTAATTGAATGCCCGGTTAGGGCAACTGTACACCCTTGACGATTGGTTAGGTTAAGTCATGATATTTTCGTTAGTTTAACGTTTTATTTTTTAAACTAATTTACGGCCGGATTCTGAAGGAATCGTTTATCTTATCACTCCGTCATAACCCAACTCAATCCAGTGGATTGGATTGAGTTGGGTTGGGTTATGACACTTATGTTTTTCCTATGTTTTTGAGGTGATTCACTCGAATTTGACATACATTTCCACCGCAAATCACTCGTTTTTGGCTTTTGATGTGGCGGGGGGGTCTCAAAAATGAGTGATTTGCGACGGAAACGGATGCCAAATTCGAATGAATCGCATCAAAAAACAGGAAAAACATAAGTTTCATGTTCAAAACGAAATGGGGCCGAAACTGCAAATTTACCAGGTTCGGTTCCTAGGTTTTCCGTTGGTTTCTGATGTGATTCATCTGAAAATGACATTCATTTCCATCGCAAATCACTCGTTTTTGATCCCCCCCCTACCCAAAAACCCCGATTTCCCACGCATTCCCCCATATTGTGTGTGTGTGTGGGGGGGGGGGGGGATCACGAAAAAGAGTAATTTGCGACGGAAATGAATGTCATTTTCGGATGAATCACATCAGAAACCACCGTAAAACCTAATTTTTATTTTTCAAAACGAGTTGTGGTTGAAACTATAAATTTACCCATTTTTTTCCTGGAATATCACTTACAGTATTCTTGTCTGTCTCTTTGCAGACGAGGTTGTCATTGTGGCTATTAGTATTGGTTACATATTAGTATTGGTCGCAGATTATTAGTTACAGATTCTTATATATTAGCTAAACAGTACCATTATTTAATTTCATATTTATATATCACAACCCAAGTTGTTACGGGTAAAAATCCTCTTTGCATTTTCAAATAATTGTTGCACATAGTTTATTAATTGTTGTCAATAAAATACAAAATTCATATCGACAATTTTTATAATCCTTCCTTCCTTTTTTTTTATTAAAATTATTTTTGCGCCTCAGTGCCGGATGCCAATCCAGTATTTGGGCGCTGGTGACCCTGGCATTTAATTAATTATCTATGTAAAGGTCTATAATAAATTTGACCCTTACAAGGGCCATGCAGGAACTTCCATTGGTCTATCCAGAAACTCCTTGATTGCAGCAGTGGTGAGGGAGCAGGTCAGAGGAGGCTCAGTTACGCCAGAGTTCCAGTCAATAAGCTCCGAGAGTTTGGTGGCATCTGGGTTGATGTCAGGAGTCTTCCTGAGTCTGACACTGCAGTCTCCTACCTGTGTGTCCTCATCTCCTTCACCTCTGATTTCCAGTATCCTCTGTACTGCCTCCTTCCTCTCCTCCTCCACCTCACTGCACAGTATGGCCTGGAGCACAGCCTCAGAGTATGCATACCAGGCTGATCTCTTCACTGTAGGCATCACTATTCCTATCACCTCCTTTTGACGTCTGAGCAGCTCCAGCTGGTACAGTACATGCCTGGGACCCTCCACCCAGCTGTGATTTAACTTGATGTTGAACCAGTTTGGCATGTAGACTCCCACTATGAATTCCACAATTATCCTCAGATTCTTCAGGTTCCTACCCTTCAGCCCATGTTTGGAAACCCACAATCTGCAGAACCTTAGAGCCGTGGTGACCCACCTACTGTGACAGACTGGCCCAATCTCCAGGAGAGCTAGACTGTGAGGTACCTCTCCCAATCTGATGGCAGTGATGATTCTGTAGCCATATGATTGGTCTGTGAGGAGGTCCTTGACTACCTCCTGACTGAGATGGGATAGAGGAGGACCAACAGCGATCCTCGCGAAGTTTGGGTTGATCTCCAGCTCAGTGGCAGTGTCTAACATCTTCCCTAGGGGCCCAGACCACTTGTTGTTGCTCACTGTCTTGCCATCTAGTACAGTCACCAGGTGTCTGAGACTCAGATCCCCAGTGTGCAAGTCACAGACAATCCACACCAACTTCCTGCTAAGCTTGGCCTCCACATAATGCATTACTCCTCCCTCCCAGCCAGTATTCACATTAGTACTGTCACCTCCTATGGCCAAAAGGGTCTGGTCTGCTCCTCTCTCTCTCTTAGCCAGTTCACCAGATGATCAGCAATGACCTCAGCATGACTTCTCTCCTCTGCAGCTTCCTCTGGTACAAAATGCCACAAATATTTCCCACCTGGTTCATTGCACACTGTGTAGTGTTCTTCCTTAATGAGGCCAGGAAACCGCCTGTCACCACCCTCAGCTTCCATCATCACTTTGATGTCATCTCTTTTCCCATCAAAGAAGATACAGGTGATGCTATTTTCCCTAATCTCTTCATCAAACTTCTTGACCAGCTCCTTAGTCAGTCTCTCCTGAGCCCTCCTCACTTTGTTGTGGTCAATCACCAGTGCTGTGTCAAACTCTGTGATAAGACCAGCATCAATCCAGGCAGCAGTGGCAATCTCTGCACTCTCTCTCAGCCTAGTGTGATGTCTCAAGCTAGCCAGAGCTATGTTGGTGATATCTTCAGTGTTGTATTTGTTCTTCTTAGCCACAGGCAAGGAAGAAGTTGTCGCAGCCTCTGGTATGAAGTCTTCGTCGTCCTCCTCTCCTCCCTGTCTCCTCCAGTATATCTCCAGTCTCCTCCAACTCCATCTCCAGCAGTGACTCCTCCCTCAACTCCTCTTCTTTCTTGGCTGACTTCTCTGCCTTCCTCCTCCTCTTCTCCTCGGCCTTCCTTCTCTGCTCCTGTCTCTGCAGCACTGCTTCCTGTCTCCTGGTCTCAGGGTGATCAGCTAGATCCATCTGGTGTGCCCCCACATTGCCCACCTTTCCTCTCTGACCTTTAATGAAGGTAAGCTCCTGCACTGGTATCTTCTGCTCGCTCCTGCAGCTGCAGTAAATGTGAACCTCACTGTTGCAGACAGGGTTGCACCCAAGCTCACTGCAGCTCCTGATCACACAGTGACAGGTCAGGATGTCCACCAATTTGTCCAGTTTCATCATGAACCTATCTTTGACCTCTAGCTTCACATTGCCAATGGACACCTTCACTGCCTCATCCCACAGTGCCTTCACTTTAGCCCTGATCCTGACCTCAGTGTTGATTGTATTACAGGTCCTGTGAATAGAGCGTTGGCCTTTCTCCACTGAGCCAGTAGCCCTGGAACAATGTTGTTGTTAATCATGTCATTAACTGGGTAATTCCTCCTGTCTTCCTCACTCATCTCTCTCCTCAACAAACCATACCTCAGCAGATCTCTGGCTGTGGGCAGCTCAGCAGGGGGAAGTTCCCTCCCAGTCCCCACCAAATGACTTAGGTGACAACTTGATTTGCTTCGGGTTCTGATTTCTTTCTGACTCATCCTGTGGACCTGTGAACAAAAGAAATGTCATTGAAATTTGGATAGGCCTACTGATTATGATTACATAAAATTAAGTTAATTGAAATTCTTAATATCTTCCTATAAGCTCAGATAAAAGGTGTTGTTATAGGTACAAGACAAGACTTAATTATTCAAAGTAATGACAATTTCATATATCTATCATATCAAAATATACAGAAAGTTTGGGTCACACATAACATTTCGAATAATTTGAATTACACAATATTTACATTACGAAGTAATCAAAATTGTCAAAAAGGAGGGAAAAAACATGCATTCACAATCAAAACTCCACCATTTGTGACTATGTGAAACTTAGAAACCATACTGCACACCAAAAATAACCAAAGTTGACCACACATATCAATGGCACATGCTACAGTCATATTTAGGTTATATTTCAAACCTTTATGGTCAAATATAAGTAGGTAAATGGCTTTTTTAAACAACACTAAAGATATTTCTAAGTTTGCTAGATAATATGACATCATTTGAGCATTAGTAGTTTTTGAATTGTTGACTTTACTAAAATTGACACACCCTAATACAGTATAATCAGTTTGCTTGTTATGTACACAAAAAACATTCATAATAAAATACTGAGTAAACAGGGGGGGCCCACATACCAATCCTTCCCCGGGGCCCGTAGCAGCTCTCGGCGGCCCTGGATATGTGTAATGATCAAAAGCAAAGAATATCTGGCTGGATCCTGAAATATTATAGCTTTATTGCCAGGATCTAAATCCCACGTTAATAATAATTTTACTTTAACATGAGAAAATTATTGGGTTTCCTCATTAAGGTGTCTCTCTCTCTCTCTCTCTCTCTCTCTCTCTCTCTCTATATATATATATATATATATATATATATATATATATATATCAGTGGTGTGCGGTGGGTACGTCTACAGGATAAGCGGTATTGCGTGCGAACACACGCACTATATGTACAATTTGTACATATTATATAATTATAGTAGCTAATGATAAACGTCATACCTGGCTAGTGGGTATGTACTGTAGACTATTCTGAAAAATACGGTACTGTCTTTAATATCTTTAATAAGATTTTTATTAGGGTAGGTGGCGCTTACCTAGCTTACCCTGAATGCACCCCCTTTAGTAAAAAATGAAAGAAATGTTAAAAAAATGTTTAAAAAATGATGTTTTAAAATGTTAAAAAAAAATGATTTAATAAAATAATGAAGTAATGAAATTAAATTGGAAAATTTAAATGGTACTTTTGATGAGAGTTTCGTAAAAATATTACCATAAAATGCTTCGTTAACCTTTTAAGTCAAACCAAATTAATTAATTTGAAGTAGGCCCTACAGTAGGCCTATTTCAACCAATCCTAACAAATATAATTAAAAAGCAAAGAAGAAATGAAAATTAAAAACACAAAATAAGAATAAATAAAACAAAACTAGTAAAACTTATCAGAAATAACTTATCAGAAAAAGAAAAGATAAAAAAGGAGGCCTAAAGGCAAATAATAAAAAATAAAAATATATTTCAATTCGCTCATTTCATATTTTGATAAAATGCTAAAATAATTTTTTTATTATAAGTGTATTGAAATGCAAACATAGCTATGCAACTGGCGTCTATATAGATTACGAGTGTTATTTTTAAGTAAATGAATATTTTGCCAGATGTTTGGTTTTTTTTTGATAATGTCGGTAAGAAATATGAAGAGTTTATTAATAGGAATAATTTCTGACACCACTGTACAATTAATAAAAATGTTTTTGGGCTTTCTTGACATGTAGTTCATTTTCAATTCATTCTGGTTTTTATTTAGCATCGTCCACCTTAAAGCCGAGTTATATACGAAAGGTAGGTATAATTATAACAGCTTCTGATCAGTTTATTAATATGGAGTAACTTATTGCTAAATATTCTTGAGAGGTATGACACAAATAGGAAAGGGAACGAATATGTTTTTTCACCTATCTTGAACAATTAAGTTTTAGGCGAAGTCCTTCTAGTCAATTCCCTCCAGTTTCGTAACTCTCACCTTTTTGCAAGCATTTATATAGATATAAGTGGTAAAGGGGATTACCTAAACTTGGGATACTGAAATATTATAAACAATCTTTCCTTGAAAAACCAAATATCAGTAATAATTTTACTTTACATCATAGAACTATTGGTGTTTGTGTTTTATTATATTAAATATTATAACTAAATTTATTTAAATTTTATTTTGTATTATAGTATACAAAAAAATTAAATATGTATTCTCAAAATAAACGTTATCATTTACTGTCCACCTACTTTGGTTCACCCTAATATATATATATATATATATATATATATATATATATATATATATATAGGGTTGAACCAAATGTAGGTGGACAGTAAATGATAACGTTTATTTTGAGAATACATATTTAATTTTTTTTGTATACTATAATACAAAATAAAATTTAAATAAATTTAGTTATAATATTTAATATAATAAAACACAAACACCATAGTTATAATGAACACCATAGTTATAATATAATATAACACAAACCGTATTCAACCTACTGTCCACCTACTTTTGGTTCACCGTGTATATATATTACTGTTATAATAGAGTTGGAAGAATTTTTGTTTGTATTTAACTGGGTTTAACTTTTCAAAGCGAGTTTACGATTCGTAATAAATCCTTTTATTTTCTATAGTTTACGCAGATATTGACAGGAGATTAATTAATTATAATTAAAATTATCATTTAACACAATTATTATTTATTAATTGAGGCCTTAGGCTTTATATTTTATAATTTTTAGTGAAAAGAATTTTTTTTCAAGGTGGGCTTAACGAGTTCGTTGGTCCTCTTAATGCTTGTTATGCCATATAAACAGAAATAAACCCCAGTATGTATATATATTTTTGTGGTTGGTTCACATCCTTCGTAACATCTAAGGTCTTATGACGGAGGGGACTTACAGCTATACGTGGGATCCGAAACACGGGTCGTTATACCATTTGGACATAAAGGACTGGCATCCATCCAATTACTACCTAAAAACCAACGTTGATGATCTAGCGGGAAGCAATGTTACGAAGCGTGGCTACGAGATACCCACAACAGTATGGAAACGTATCTAAAGGAATCTCCTGAAAACAACTACGGGAATGAAGACGGCGGTTTCACAACAATCTATTGTACAACATTCAAGTTTCCAAAGGAAAAAGGTCAAGAATTATTGAAATAACTGCCACTAGGCAATGAATACTGGTGAGCAGGGGTGCAGTGCTGCCGGAGCGTGCCGGAGCGCCGCTCCGGCACCTCTGCAAGAGGAAGTTTGGAGGAATTACCATAACAAGCAACAAAAAAATTGTCTCCATTAATTATCAACAGTTTCTTACTAGTCTTGTGAACAATTTACAGCACCGTATGTTCACGACAACATCCATGAAAGGTTCTCAAACTTCTGAACCTCAAAGTATGTATAAATCACTGCTAAATGAAATGTATGTCCTTGAAAAAGACTACTGTCCTGATGAAATACCACCTAATTACGGAGAAGCTGAAATCTCATCTCTCTGTAAGAGGTTTAAGCTTTCTTCTTACTCTGTACTAAATGCCTTTAGATACTATGTGGAAGATCATGGGCGCCGCATCCCCCAAGATTTACACCCATTACTGAGCTGTTCACAAGTTATTCCTATTAGTACTGCTGAGTGTGAGAGGAGATTCAGTCACATGAACTTGATAATAACAACAACACGCTCAAGAATTCTCATAAATCATGTATCAGCGCTTATGTTTGTTAAACTACATGGACCTCCTCTAGTTCAGTGGAATCCTGAGCCATATGCCATATCATGGCTGCGGTACCACAGATCGGCAGATGACACCAGGACAAGAGTTGCTTCAGCCTTCAGACCCCCGAAAACATATCACGCCTGACCCTTTGTGGAAATTATTGTGAAACTTCCCACTGGTGGTATTTGGTAAGCACTAAGTAGTTTTAACTTCTTAAATTGATAAAATACATGATTGCTCTTTTTTCTTTATTTGCTTGATAATTATATTTATTTTATGATAATTAGTGAGTGCAAACACGAAATACTTAGTCATCGTGTGGCATATATAGAAACAGGATAGGAAATGGCAGGCTTTTGTCAGGCCCACCAGAGCTCCGGCACCTATAAAATAGGCACTGCACCCCTGCTGGTGAGGTAACTCTTCTATTATATTGAATTGCGCGTGATCATTGCATGATATTCCACATATAACTAGGCTGACCATATTTCCTTGAGACAAAAACGGGACATTGGGATGGTTATGAATAATAATTTATGATTGACCAATATTAAAGTATATTTATAGTTTTTATTAAAAACGGGACAAAATTGACATTTTTATTAAAACAACGGGACGGCCAGGAAATATAAAACAAACGGTACTGTCCCGTTCAAAACGGTACGTATGGTCAGCCTACATATAACCTTAGTTGGGAGTAGTATGGGCGCGTTTGGTTAGAGGAAGTTGGGGTGCTCTGAAATTCTGCCCCTGGAGGGGCCCCCTGAAGGCATAGCCTTCAATAAAATTTTAAAACAAAATTTAAAAAAATAAATTTTAAAAAATTAAATTTAAAAAAATAAAATTTTAAAACAATTTTAAAACAAAATTTAAAAAAATAAATTTTAAAAAATTAAATTTTAAAAAGGATTCTTCTTCACCTTCCTTCAAAAGAGAAAAAAATTTAAGAAAGGATTCATCCTCGCCTTCCTCCAAGAGCTTCTTCATAACCTTTCACGAGAAAAATCTTCCTGTGGGGTTCTTTCTAGGTTTTTCGAAACAGACAAACAAATATTCGAGTACTTTTTGTTCCATCGTATTCAATCCCCCCCGATAGCTCCAATACCATATTATCTTTTCAAGTGTATTATCTTTTTCGTAATTGCATACATCACAAATTAGAAACTCAGACTAAACATGTTTTAAATCAATAACATTTTCTTTGAATAATATTTGCATTATATGAAGTTAATTGAAAAAAGTTGAATAATTTAAATTAAAACATTTTATTTTCAATTATAGGGTAACTTTTGCTTATCCAAATTAAATTTCATTATTCTACATTAATATGAAATAAAACGAACTGAAAAGGCTTATAGGCAGACTATACCCCATATGATAAAATTATTAAGCTACAATATGTAGTTTAGCCATCATAATTATTAATATTTATCCTCAATCACCATCTTAAACGGTATTATTTGACTATATATATATATATATATATATATTATATATATATATATATATATATATATATATATAAATTTCACAATTTAGCACGTGAAACGAGTGGATGTTGCAGATATATATATATATATATATATATAATATATATATATATATATATACATGCTGTATATTTGATAAGTTTACTGATTCAATGTAAAATAGCTGCATATTTCTTTCTTAAGTACATTGATTATATTCGGCATCTCAGTTCACATTTTGCCAGATTTTCCATGCTAGTTAATTAATAGTATTCAATTAATACGTATGTAATTTTTCTAGTAATTTAACTGTAACGAGAAGTACTTAATTATTATTGTTACCAACTTTTGGCTATAAACTACACAGGTCTGCGAATGAGAAATTTGTAAGAGCAGTTTTCTTACTATTAGTTGATTTTATATAAATCAATTATTCTGATTTCGAATAAGGCATGCATTTTTCTATCACGTAAGGAATTTCTGCAATCTGGAAGGGAGATGCAGTTACATAAATAAATATTATTTATTTCAATTTACATTAGGAATCTATTTCGTTTTGCTATGCTAATTACAAATGCAAACAACTTTAAAGAGAAAGAACGCTATCTAAATTAACCACATATACGTCTTATCTAGTTTTCTTGCGGCCTATGCAATACATCTTTTCTTTATGTAATATTTCTGTAGCATCCATTTCAACGTCCATCAGTAAACATTCGTCGTGCTGACGTCACACCTTCATTGATATCTCAGTAGTTTTTAATCAAAATTAAAATGATCAGTTTTAATGAAAACTACTTACATGTGTAATATGAAATATGACATTTTGTGAAAATCTGTACGTAATGTCGAAAAACTAATATTACTTCCGGAATCAGCATGCAGAATTACTATACAGGTAATACAATATTTCGAGCAACAAAAACATCTACTAGTCATCATTATGCATTCACATTCAGAGATAGCCGCAAACATTCCTCCTCTATAATGTTTCAAATGTAAATTTAATTTCAAAGCGCCTTATCATGTAACATTGGAGGATATATTTTAAATATTTTACTCGAAATGAAAATCATTGATTTATTCCTACGGCCGTTAATCATTTATAACACGAATTTCATTGCACGTGAATTTAAAACAGAAGCGTATTTATAATGCAGATTGTGTAGACGAAAACACGAAGTATAATATCTCTATAAGTACACGATTATTTTAAAATTATTGAAATATGCAAGATCGAAAATTGATCAATTCATCATTCTCATTTATAATAGTGTTACACTAAATTCTGCAAAAGCCGTTTTCTATGCACATTACAATACAGAAAACGGTATTTTGGCTAATGAGATGGATAGCAGCAAAATAAATATATTTGTTAGGATCATTCTATAATTTTAAAATACTACTTGTAAGCGGTTAGTTTCACTGGATAATATTAATTTCTTTTCATTAGATTACTAATACCCGTTTTCAGCAACTTTCCGGAATTATACAAACCGATAGGAATTGTGAAATTCCCATGACGTTATATTACATTATAATACGCTATAATACGTTTCAAAACGTCTGGAATATGAGTTGCTGGATATATATATTTGTACATTGAAGGAAGAGCCCTTATTTATCGTTGCAAAGATACATGATTGCATGTATAAAAAGCAGTCGTTTTTCTCATTAACAAACCACGAGTTCTGTTGGTAACATTAAACAAATTGCATAATGAAATACACACCGAATTGAAATTATGGCGAAATACGGCAACTATCTATGCATTTGCAACACAGCGAGATGCAACTATTTAAGTCCATACTCTAGTCGAAATCATCGCTCTTCATGCAATCTTTGCAGCGGAAAGTTTGTTAACACCACCTCCTTTACCAGCTTGTAAGTATTTTAAACTTTTTAGCATGTTAAATGTGAAGCATTATTTTTAAGGATAGGCTTTGAGTGAAATTCATTCTAGATGTTCGACTCCTTTCGTTCACGAATAAAAAAAAAAAAAATATATATATATATATATATATATATATATATATATATATTATGTTGCATTTATCAGTTATCTACAAAATATCGATCTATGTTTAGACTAATAATTTGGTTATTACATTATACTACGATACCGTGATACATAAAAATTTCTAGTTTCTCGTCAACAAAGAGTCCTCCGGAGTTTAGAAACGGATTCAATTTAGAGAAATTAAAAACTTGTAATGTTCTAACCCACAACACATTGAATGTTAATTTGGGACTATTTACAATAAGCCGTCTTAATTTCGCATCTATCGTTTTAAATAAGCCGCAGGTATTTTCTGCAGCTAAATTATTAACGGTTTCAACCTCCAGAACCTATGGTAGGTTTGCAAAAATAGAAATCTGATCAATCTGTATGTTCGTGACAATGTAATTTAAAGAATATTAGCTAAGAATTTGCAAGTTAACTGTATAAAGCAATAAAATAAATTTTATATTATGAAAATTTCTGCATGATACTCAACCATTTTTTAAAATATATACAGTATATAACCAGTCGTAGCTAAGAGAACGAGACATGATGAGCAATGTGGGCATACGTTTAGAGCATTTTTAATTTTCGTCACTAATACTGAAAAGCTAAAAATAAGAAATGTAAATGAAAATGAAAAGGCTTATTGGCAGACTATAGACCATATGACAAATATTATTAATACAATGACAGTTCATATACTAAGGATATAAATATATACAGTTGATTAGAAATAATACTGTAATGTCGAAGTTAAGTGGAGCTACAGACAGACGTTTTCGTACCAAGAAGTCCATAGCTTAGACTCACTTAGAGGATAAATGGCAGGACTCATGGAGAGCTTGGATAATGGGGTGGTGATTCTTTGCAATAGACTGTAGTCTTTTACCTGCGGGAAGCTCGGGACATTACGGGTAGCAAACATTTGCGAAGCTGAGCAGCTCGGGGTTAATTTATGTTGATTTCATGTCAATATCAGCATGCTTCACAGCCCTTTCAGTCATTGTGACCTTAGATCGTACCAGAACTATGGTCTTGACAAAGCACAATGTGCTAAATTTAAATATTGATTTATTGTTATTATTACATATATATGTACACGTGTTAAGAGTATTTTAATTAAATATAATGATTTCAATTCCCTTCGTAATAAAAACATCTGACAACTCTACCCCAATCTTGCTATATATTTCTCTCAGTAATTGTTTTCAGGTTAGTTGTTAAGTTTAACTTTCTTTTAACGACTATTAGTTGCTACTAATCTTCTTCTTTATTATTATCTATATATATATATATATATATATATATATATATATATATATATATATATATATATATATATCCAAATAAGTAGGTTCCGGTAAAAAACTTTCTTAATAGAAGCAATTAAAGAAAACGGGATGTTGAGTTTGTGGGAGTTGGTATTTTTAAATAGATTCAGTGGGAAATAGGTACTGAAAGTTGAGAGATTTTTCATTAAGAACCTTTCTAGTTGTAGTCATTGTTATCGCCTATTCACATTACTTTAATTATCATTTCTCTAATTTATCGACTGTTCACAATTCCTCATAATTCTCATAATAAACGTATTTGTTTTCACTTTTCATTTACATCAATCACACAGAATGTACATGCTTATTGTTTTTGTCACTAGCTGTACCAAACATGTCTTTACAAACTGAAGCGTACCGTTATACAACGTTTAAAATGTTATAATTTAATACTTTGATATCAGATCTCGTATAAAAACATCATTTCTGTACAAATGGCCACAAAAATACTTTCAATCCTAATATATGTACGTATAGTATGCAACATACGCTTCTCCAACTGTATTAAAAACGTAAAACTGAAAGTTGTATCATCACGCGATCTTCGATTCTGCAATGACGTAAGTGAGCCTTAACATTTAATTTAAAATTATTTAACAGATCATTCGAGGGAACTGTACATCGATCTCATTATAACTTCTGACTCATAATAACCGCTATGCATATTTACACGAGTCGAATTTAATATATATAATATATATATATATATATATATATATATATATATATATATAAATAAGGAGTTTGTATGTGGCATTCCAACAGAAGACAGGAAGTGTCTGAACCCTGTTTCTCCCATCACTGTCCTCCTCACCTGGCCTTTTTACATGTCTCGTCTACCTGTGAGCAGTCTAGCATACTCTCAAACACGCGCTTCTCACTATATTCCTTACTACACATGCATGCATCTTACACACTACACAGTCTTTTCAAAAAGGTATAATTTCAGTAGCCTCGGAGATTCGCGATTGGCCCCTCCTTCCTGCTGCATTGTATATATTACCAAGCAAGTCTCTCTACAGTTTACAGGTTCCCTCCTTGTCTAAAATTTATAAAGTTCTCTCTTATTGCTTTCCTTATTGCACCGGACATCACAGCCGATTTTTAATTGATATTTAACCCTTTGAGGACCAAGGGACATATTTGTCCCAAGGAAATAATAATATAAATTGTACAATGATGCAACGTTTCTATAAATACATCTACATGTTTATACAGGTATCGTTTAGTTGTCGGAAAATTAACCCCAAAATGGGTCATTTAAGTGACTATAGTTACTAATATCTAATTGTAAAACACAATAAAACAAACTTTTAAGTTCAAAGAAACGTATACTGGTCGTCAAAGGGTTAAGTATTATGTTGAGCAACATAGCTAGATAACCCCAGCCAGAGCCTAGTTTCTTAGCATAATCATGAAACAAGATTTTATATATATATATATATATATATATATATATATATATATATATATATATATATATATATATATATATATATATACGGCAAAAGTAGTTTGAAGATTTATTTCATCTCACGACTGACTATAATTATACACTTTAGATGAGTTTGCAAATTGCATATATTTAGACAAAAAGTATTAGGTCTTACGCCAATTTCATGTCAATATCAACATGCTTCACTGCCCTTTCAGTCATTGTGACCTTAGATCGTACCAGAACTATGGTCTTGACAAAGCACAATGTGTTAAATTTACCAAACAAGGATAACCTATGTTCAGGACTCTGGACGTTTCCATAGTCAACATCAACTAAACCTATCTGCTCGTACCTTTCTTTATGTACATGCAATAGCATCAATTGGTTAAGCTTTCTCTGAGTCGTGTTTGAACTCAGATAAGTTTTAATACGCACGATATTACTAAATGAGCGTTCACCACACGTAATGGAGGCAGGCATCACTATAATTAACTTTGCTTACGTAATCACAGAGGAGAAAAGAAATTACTGGTCAGGTGTCAGTGATTGCACGTGTGTAACTACATTACGTAGGATTAACTGCTCAAGGGAATCGTGAACACAAAGTTCATACTGAAGGTTGTTAGATGTGTATGTAGTCTTGCAGGAAGGAAGTCTGAGTCCTAGAATGAAGTTACACTCTCTAATTATGCTGTGGATGTCTATTCTTTGCATCCTCGAGAAACAAATCTTTACACTGGATATACATTTTGTACTCTACTTCGTCAAAACCCTCAGTTATGGGTATTATAATGAGGTCCAGAGCTTCATAATGTGTCTTTCTGTAAAGATCTTCAGATGCGTAGCTACCTTCCGGTGGAACACATTCCTCTTCTATAAATTTATAAAGTTCTCTCTTATTGCTTTCCTTATTGCACCGGACATCACAGCCGATTTTTAATTGATATTTAAGTATTATGTTGAGCAACATAGCTAGATAACCCCAGCCACAGCCTAGTTTCTTAGCATAATCATGAAACAAGATTTTATATATATATATATATATATATATATATGAATAGAAACGACATAAGTATTAAGGAACGTTTCTGCACACGAGGAGGAGAGATAACGAAATAATGAAAAATGAGGCGAACCGCCTGGGAATCGAACCCAGGGCCTTCCAATTGCCGGTCGGACGCTCTACCATTATGCTACGGACCTCACTCAATCACAAATCGAAATTCTCCCAAATAGGGCAGAAACCAATGCCCTCAGAGAGCACCCTCGCAAATCGTGAATATGCGCAAATAACTGCAATGACCGCGCAGTATATAAATGAATACATATATTCATCTAAGCTGGATCCTGTCTGCTTTGCAGATAGCTGGTGAGGGAAACTATATTTATGGGACCTCTTTGCGAGTGACCCGTTGCCCACGTCGGGCTAGCATCATGAAAAAGAAAAACTATGGTATTTGTAATTTACCATTACTTATTCGGACTATAGTGGATTTAATTATCCCAGAAGAGTTCCTTGTTCCATGCACTGTCTGTGTGTATCATAAAAAACTCAGGGGACCATTCTGAGTTCATTCCCATCTTGAAACGGACATGTTATGTGCCTTGAAAAGTGGACGCTCAATTCTGCCAGTTGAGGTTTAAGTTTTGGTTTTTGGCTTAAAATATAATAGTTACCCTTTTTCTTTTCTTTGATGCATTCAATCTGACGTGAAGGCAGCGAGTCTTTTGCTTATATTGAGGTTCTAAATGTAGCATGGCTAGGTGCTTTAAACCCTAGATCCATGTCCCAAAGCTGGATCCTGTCTGCTTTGCAGATAGCTGGTGAGGGAAGCTATATTTATGGGACCTCTTTGCGAGTGACCCGTTGCCCACGTCGGGCTAGCATCATGAAAAAGAAAAACTATGGTATTTGTCATTTACCATTACTTATTCGGACTATAGTGGATTTAATTATCCCAGAAGAGTTCCTTGTTCCATGCACTGTCTGTGTGTATCATATATATATATATATGTTAAACACAGACCGTGCTTGGAACAAGGAACTCTTCTGGGAAAATTAAATCCACTATAGTCCGAATAAGTAATGGTAAATGACAAATACCATAGTTTTTCTTTTCCTGATTTTAGCCCGACGTGGGCAACGGGTCTCTCGCAAAGAGATCCCATAAATATAGCTTCCCTCACCAGCTATCTGCAAAGCAGACAGGATCCAGCTTTGGGACATGGATCTAGGGTTTAAAGCAAGCCTAGATCCCTACATTCAGAACCTCTATATAAGTAAAAGACTCGTTGCATTCACGTCGGGTTGAATAAATCAAAGAAAAAGGGGGTAACTATTGTATTTTTAGCCAAAAAAACCAAAACTTAAACCTCAACCGGGACATTGAGCGTCCACTTTTCAAGGCACGTAACACGTTGAGGTTTAAGTTTTGTTTTTTTTGGCTAAAAATACAATAGTTACCCCCTTTTTCTTTGATTTATTCAACCCGACGTGAATGCAACGAGTCTTTTACTTATATAGAGGTTCTGAATGTAGGGATCTAGGCTTGCTTTAAACCCTAGATCCATGTCCCAAAGCTGGATCCTGTCTGCTTTGCAGATAGCTGGTGAGGGAAGCTATATTTATGGGATCTCTTTGCGAGAGACCCGTTGCCCACGTCGGGCTAAAATCAGGAAAAAGAAAAACTATGGTATTTGTCATTTACCATTATTTATTCGGACTATAGTGGATTTAATTTTCCCAGAAGAGTTCCTTGTTCCATGCACGGTCTGTGTTTAACATATAATTGTCTCAGGGAACCATTCTGAATTTGTGTATATATATATATATATATATTATATATATATATATATATATACGGCAAAAGTAGTTTGAAGATTTATTTCATCTCACGACTGACTGTAATTATACACTTTAGATGAGTTTGAAAATTGCATATATTTAGACAAAAAGTATTAGGTCTTACGCCAATTTCATGTCAATATCAGCATGCTTCACTGCCCTTTCAGTCATTGTGACCTTAGATCGTACCAGAACTATGGTCTTGACAAAGCACAATGTGTTAAATTTACCAGACAAGGATAACCTATGTTCAGGACTCTGGACGTTTCCATAGTCAACATCAACTAAACCTATTTGCTCGTACCTTTCTTTATGTACATGCAATAGCATCAATTGGTTAAGCTTTCTCTGAGTCTTGTTTGAACTCAGATAAGTTTTAATACGCACGATATTACTAAATGAGCGTTCACCACACGTAATGGAGGCAGGCATCACTATAATTAACTTTGCTTACGTAATCACAGAGGAGAAAAGAAATTACTGGTCAGGTGTCAGTGATTGCACGTGTAACTACATTACGTAGGATTAACTGCTCAAGGGAATCGTGAACACAAAGTTCATACTGAAGGTTGTTAGATGTGTATGTAGTCTTGCAGGAAGGAAGTCTGAGTCCTAGAATGAAGTTACACTCTCTAATTATGCTGTGGATGTCTATTCTTTGTATCCTCGAGAAACAAATCTTTACACTGGATATACATTTTGTACTCTACTTCGTCAAAACCCTCAGTTATGGGTATTATAATGAGGTCCAGAGCTTCATAATGTGTCTTTCTGTAAAGATCTTCAGATGCGTAGCTACCTTCCGGTGGAACACATTCCTCTTCTAGCCTAGCTGGAACTCTTCTAAATCGAGGCTGTGAGGGTACATCTACCTGACAGGAACCTAGTGGCTGTACTTTCTTTCAGAAAACACTAGCCCCTTCATCATTGCGCATATTTCAGAGTTTTATCACACGAAGGTCAGGCTGGTGCCCCTTCAAGGTCTGTCTTGGTGGAGGGGCGAGTGCTTTCTTGCACTTTCCACCTCACATAGCCAGGTACGCCACGGTTCATCGGGGATTGTTCTGAGCCAGGCGTCTAGTCATCTTTTGAAGATGTCCGCAGCAACTCCCTTCATGCTCCTTAGGTCTTTGGGCTGTTGATTGAACAGTTTTGGTCCTCTCACCACAAAGCTAATTTTTTTCAGGGTTAAGGATGTTCCCTGTCTCGCCTTTAATTTGGGAACACGACACAGTCTTCCTTTTCTACTTTCCACCGTTGTTTGGAAAGTTACAGGGCTCAGAGTAAGATTAGGGACAAGTTTCTTCATTGTTTTCTAAGTGTAAACAAGGGTGTATCTCTCTCTTCTCCTTTCCAGTGAAAATAGGACTAGCTCATAATCTTTGCCAATAATTTAGTTCTTTGCACCCCTTGATCTTGGGTGTGAACCTTCTCTGAATTCCTTACAGCTGCCTAATGTCCTCTTTTTTATATGGGGATGTTAGAACCGAGCGGTATTCCAATTTGGGTATGATCAGGGTTTTCAGTATAGGAATCATTATATTCCTATCCTTTCGTTTAAAGGCTCTCAATATCTGCCCCATTATTCTCTTTACTCTGTTTACTGCTATCTTATTTTGATTCAAATGTCGTATCATCAGTCCTTGCAACCCCTAAATCTCTCTCTCTCTCTCTCTCTCTCTCTCTCTCTGTATATATATATATATATATATATATATATATATATATATATATATATATAAGCTAATGGTGGTATGCCTGATAAAACTCTGAAATATGCGCAATGATGAAGGGGCTAGTGTTTTCTGAAAGAAAGTACAGCCACTAGGTTCCTGTCAGGTAGATGTACCCTCACAGCCTCGATTTAGAAGAGTTCCAGCTAGGCTAGAAGAGGAATGTGTTCCACCGGAAGGTAGCTACGCATCTGAAGATCTTTACAGAAAGACACATTATGAAGCTCTGGACCTCATTATAATACCCATAACTGAGGGTTTTGACGAAGTAGAGTACAAAATGTATATCCAGTGTAAAGATTTGTTTCTCGAGGATACAAAGAATAGACATCCACAGCATAATTAGAGAGTGTAACTTCATTCTAGGACTCAGACTTCCTTCCTGCAAGACTACATACACATCTAACAACCTTCAGTATGAACTTTGTGTTCACGATTCCCTTGAGCAGTTAATCCTACGTAATGTAGTTACACGTGCAATCACTGACACCTGACCAGTAATTTCTTTCTCCTCTGTGATTACGTAAGCAAAGTTAATTATAGTGATGCCTGCCTCCATTACGTGTGGTGAACGCTCATTTAGTAATATCGTGCGTATTAAAACTTATCTGAGTTCAAACAAGACTCAGAGAAAGCTTAACCAATTGATGCTATTGCATGTACATAAAGAAAGGTACGAGCAAATAGGTTTAGTTGATGTTGACTATGGAAACGTCCAGAGTCCTGAACATAGGTTATCCTTGTCTGGTAAATTAACACATTGTGCTTTGTCAAGACCATAGTTCTGGTACGATCTAAGGTCACAATGACTGAAAGGGCAGTGAAGCATGCTGATATTGACATGAAATTGGCGTAAGACCTAATACTTTTTGTCTAAATATATGCAATTTTCAAACTCATCTAAAGTGTATAATTACAGTCAGTCGTGAGATGAAATAAATCTTCAAACTACTTTTGCCGTATATATATATATATATATATATATATATATACATATATATATATACACAAATTCAGAATGGTTCCCTGAGACAATTATATGTTAAACACAGACCGTGCATGGAACAAGGAACTCTTCTGGGAAAATTAAATCCACTATAGTCCGAATAAATAATGGTAAATGACAAATACCATAGTTTTTCTTTTTCCTGATTTTAGCCCGACGTGGGCAACGGGTCTCTCGCAAAGAGATCCCATAAATATAGCTTCCCTCACCAGCTATCTGCAAAGCAGACAGGATCCAGCTTTGGGACATGGATCTAGGGTTTAAAGCAAGCCTAGATCCCTACATTCAGAACCTCTATATAAGTAAAAGACTCGTTGCATTCACGTCGGGTTGAATAAATCAAAGAAAAAGGGGGTAACTATTGTATTTTTAGCCAAAAAAAACAAAACTTAAACCTCAACGTGTTACGTGCCTTGAAAAGTGGACGCTCAATGTCCCGGTTGAGGTTTAAGTTTTGTTTTTTTGGCTAAAAATACAATAGTTACCCCCTTTTTCTTTGATTTATTCAACCCGACGTGAATGCAACGAGTCTTTTACTTATATAGAGGTTCTGAATGTAGGGATCTAGGCTTGCTTTAAACCCTAGATCCATGTCCCAAAGCTGGATCCTGTCTGCTTTGCAGATAGCTGGTGAGGGAAGCTATATTTATGGGATCTCTTTGCGAGAGACCCGTTGCCCACGTCGGGCTAAAATCAGGAAAAAGAAAACTATGGTATTTGTCATTTACCATTACTTATTCGGACTATAGTGGATTTAATTTTCCCAGAAGAGTTCCTTGTTCCAAGCACGGTCTGTGTTTAACATATATATATATATGATACACACAGACAGTGCATGGAACAAGGAACTCTTCTGGGATAATTAAATCCACTATAGTCCGAATAAGTAATGGTAAATGACAAATACCATAGTTTTTCTTTTTCATGATGCTAGCCCGACGTGGGCAACGGGTCACTCGCAAAGAGGTCCCATAAATATAGCTTCCCTCACCAGCTATCTGCAAAGCAGACAGGATCCAGCTTTGGGACATGGATCTAGGGTTTAAAGCACCTAGCCATGCTACATTTAGAACCTCAATATAAGCAAAAGACTCGCTGCCTTCACGTCAGATTGAATGCATCAAAGAAAAAGAAAAAGGGGTAACTATTATATTTTAAGCCAAAAACCAAAACTTAAACCTCAACTGGCAGAATTGAGCGTCCACTTTTCAAGGCACATAACATGTCCGTTTCAAGATGGGAATGAACTCAGAATGGTCCCCTGAGTTTTTTATGATACACACAGACAGTGCATGGAACAAGGAACTCTTCTGGGATAATTAAATCCACTATAGTCCGAATAAGTAATGGTAAATTACAAATACCATAGTTTTTCTTTTTCATGATGCTAGCCCGACGTGGGCAACGGGTCACTCGCAAAGAGGTCCCATAAATATAGTTTCCCTCACCAGCTATCTGCAAAGCAGACAGGATCCAGCTTTGGGAAAAAGAAAAACTATGGTATTTGTCATTTACCATTACTTATTCGGACTATAGTGGATTTAATTATCCCAGAAGAGTTCCTTGTTCCATGCACTGTCTGTGTGTATCATAAAAAACTCAGGGGACCATTCTGAGTTCATTCCCATCTTGAAACGGACATGTTATGTGCCTTGAAAAGTGGACGCTCAATTCTGCCAGTTGAGGTTTAAGTTTTGGTTTTTGGCTTAAAATATAATAGTTACCCCTTTTTCTTTTTCTTTGATGCATTCAATCTGACGTGAAGGCAGCGAGTCTTTTGCTTATATTGAGGTTCTAAATGTAGCATGGCTAGGTGCTTTAAACCCTAGATCCATGTCCCAAAGCTGGATCCTGTCTGCTTTGCAGATAGCTGGTGAGGGAAGCTATATTTATGGGACCTCTTTGCGAGTGACCCGTTGCCCACGTCGGGCTAGCATCATGAAAAAGAAAAACTATGGTATTTGTCATTTACCATTACTTATTCGAACTATAGTGGATTTAATTATCCCAGAAGAGTTCCTTGTTCCATGCACTGTCTGTGTGTATCATAAAAAACTCAGGGGACCATTCTATGTTCATTCCCATATATATATATATATATGAATAGAAACGACATAAGTATTAAGGAACGTTTCTGCACACGAGGAAGAGAAATCACGAATAAATGAAAAATGAGGCGAACCGCCCGGGAATCGAACCCAGGGCCTTCCAATTGCCGGTGGATGCGCTACCATTACACTACGGACCTCGATCATTCACAAATCGAAATTCTCCTACATAGGGCAGAAACCAATGCCCTGAGAGGGCACCCTCGCAAATCGTGAATATGTGCATTTAACTGCAATGACCACGCAGTATATAAATGAATAGAAACGACATAAGTATTAAGGAACGTTTCTGCACACGAGGAAGGCATTGGTTTCTGCCCTATGTAGGAGAATTTCGATTTGTGAATGATCGAGGTCCGTAGTGTAATGGTAGCGCATCCAACCGGCAATTGGAAGGCCCTGGGTTCGATTCCCGGGCGGTTCGCCTCATTTTTCATTTATTCGTGATTTCTCTTCCTCGTGTGCAGAAACGTTCCTTAATACTTATGTCGTTTCTATTCATTTATATACTGCGTGGTCATTGCAGTTAAATGCATATATATATATATATATATATATATATATATATATATATATATATATATATATATATATATATATATATATATATATATATATAAAATCTTGTTTCATGATTATGCTAAGAAACTAGGCTGTGGCTGGGGTTATCTAGCTATGTTGCTCAACATAATACTTAAATATCAATTAAAAATCGGCTGTGATGTCCGGTGCAATAAGGAAAGCAATAAGAGAGAACTTTATAAATTTTAGACAAGGAGGGAACCTGTAAACTGTAGAGAGACTTGCTTGGTAATATATACAATGCAGGCAGGAAGGAGGGGCCAATCGCGAATCTCCGAGGCTACTGAAATTATACCTTTTTGAAAAGACTGTGTAGTGTGTAAGATGCATGCATGTGTAGTAAGGAATATAGTGAGAAGCGCGTGTTTGAGAGTATGCTAGACTGCTCACAGGTAGACGAGACATGTAAAAAGGCCAGGTGAGGAGGACAGTGATGGGAGAAACAGGGTTCAGACACTTCCTGTCTTCTGTTGGAATGCCACATACAAACTCCTTATTTATATATATATATATATATATATATATATATATATATATATATATATTAAATTCGACTCGTGTAAATATGCATAGCCGGTTATTATGAGTCAAGTTATAATGAGATCGATGTACAGTTCCCTCGAATGATCTGTTAAATAATTTTAAATTAAATGTTAAGGCTCACTTACGTCATTGCAGAATCGAAGATCGCGTGATGATACAACTTTCAGTTTTACGTTTTTAATACAGTTGGAGAAGCGTATGTTGCATACTATACGTACATATATTAGGATTGAAAGTATTTTTGTGCCATTTGTACAGAAAATGTTTTTTATACGAGATCTGATATCAAAGTATTAAATTATAACATTTTAAACGTTGTATAACGGTACGCTTCAGTTTGTAAAGACATGTTTGGTACAGCTAGTGACAAAAACAATAAGCATGTACATTCTGTGTGATTGATGTAAATGAAAAGTGAAAACAAATACGTTTTATATGAGAATTATGAGGAATTGTGAACAGTCGATAAATTAGAGAAATGATAATTAAAGTAATGTGAATAGGCGATAACAATGACTACAACTAGAAAGGTTCTTAATGAAAAATCTCTCAACTTTCAGTACCTATTTCCCACTGAATCTATTTAAAAATACCAACTCCCACAAACTCAACATCCCGTTTTCTTTAATTGCTTCTATTAAGAAAGTTTTTTACCGGAACCTACTTATTTGGATATATATATATATATATATATATATATATATGATAATAATACTAAGAAGAAGATTAGTAGCAACTAATAGTCGTTAAAAGAAAGTTAAACTTAACAACTAACCTGAAAACAATTACTGAGAGAAATATATAGCAAGATTGGGGTAGAGTTGTCAGATGTTTTTATTACGAAGGGAATTGAAATCATTATATTTAATTAAAATACTCTTAACACGTGTACATATATATGTAATAATAACAATAAATCAATATTTAAATTTAGCACATTGTGCTTTGTCAAGACCATAGTTCTGGTACGATCTAAGGTCACAATGACTGAAAGGGTTGTGAAGCATGCTGATATTGACATGAAATCAACATAAATTAACCCCGAGATGCTCAGCTTCGCAAGTGTTTGCTACCCGTAATGTCCCGAGCTTCCCGCAGGTAACAAGACTACAGTCTATTGCAAAGAATCACCACCCCATTATCCAAGCTCTCCATGAGTCCTGCCATTTATCCTCTAAGAGAGTTTAAGTTATGGACTTCTTGGTACGAAAACGTCTGTCTGTAGCTCCACTTAACTTCGACATTACAGTATTATTTCTAATCAACTGTATACATTTCTATCCTTAGTATATGAACTGTCATTGTATTAATAATATTTGTCATATGGTCTATAGTCTGCCAATAAGCCTTTTCATTTTCATTTACATTTCTTATTTTTAGCTTTTCAGTATTAGTGACGAAAATTAAAAATGCTCTAAACGTATGCCCACATTGCTCATCATGTCTCGTTCTCTTAGCTACGACTGGTTATATACTGTATATATATTTTAAAAAATGGTTGAGTATCATGCAGAAATTTTCATAATATAAAATTTATTTTATTGCTTTATACAGTTAACTTGCAAATTCTTAGCTAATATTCTTTAAATTACATTGTCACGAACATACAGATTGATCAGATTTCTATTTTTGCAAACCTACCACAGGTTCTGGAGGTTGAAACCGTAATAATTTAGCTGCAGAAAATACCTACGGCTTATTTAAAACGATAGATGCGAAATTAAGACGGCTTATTGTAAATAGTCCCAAATTAACATTCAATGTGTTGTGGGTTAGAACATTACAAGTTTTTAATTTCTCTAAATTGAATCCGTTTCTAAACTCCGGAGGACTCTTTGTTGACGAGAAACTAGAAATTTTTATGTATCACGGTATCGTAGTATAATGTAATAACCAAATTATTAGTCTAAACATAGATCGATATTTTGTAGATAACTGATAAATGCAACATAATATATATATATATATATATATATATATATATATATATATATATATATATTTTTTTTTTTATTCGTGAATCGAAAGGAGTCGAACATCTAGAATGAATTTCACTCAAAGCCTATCCTTAAAAATAATGCTTCACATTTAACATGCTAAAAAGTTTAAAATACTTACAAGCTGGTAAAGGAGGTGGTGTTAACAAACTTTCCGCTGCAAAGATTGCATGAAGAGCGATGATTTCGACTAGAGTATGGACTTAAATAGTTGCATCTCGCTGTGTTGCAAATGCATAGATAGTTGCCGTATTTCGCCATAATTTCAATTCGGTGTGTATTTCATTATGCAATTTGTTTAATGTTACCAACAGAACTCGTGGTTTGTTAATGAGAAAAACGACTGCTTTTTATACATGCAATCATGTATCTTTGCAACGATAAAGTAAGGGCTCTTCCTTCAATGTACAAATATATAATATCCAGCAACTCATATTCCAGACGTTTTGAAACGTATTATAGCGTATTATAATGTAATATAACGTCATGGGAATTTCACAATTCCTATCGGTTTGTATAATTCCGGAAAGTTGCTGAAAACGGGTATTAGTAATCTAATGAAAAGAAATTAATATTATCCAGTGAAACTAACCGCTTACAAGTAGTATTTTAAAATTATAGAATGATCCTAAACAAATATATTTATTTTGCTGCTATCCATCTCATTAGCCAAAATACCGTTTTCTGTATTGTAATGTGCATAGAAAACGGCTTTTGCAGAATTTAGTGTAACACTATTATAAATGAGAATGATGAATTGATCAATTTTCGATCTTGCATATTTCAATAATTTTAAAATAATCGTGTACTTATAGAGATATTATACTTCGTGTTTTCGTCTACACAATCTGCATTATAAATACGCTTCTGTTTTAAATTCACGTGCAATGAAATTCGTGTTATAAATGATTAACGGCCGTAGGAATAAATCAATGATTTTCATTTCGAGTAAAAATATTTAAAATATATCTTCCAATGTACATGATAAGGCGCTTTGAAATTAAATTTACATTTGAAACATTATAGAGGAGGAATGTTTGCGGTATCTCTGAATGTGAATGCATAATGATGACTAGTAGATGTTTTTGTTGCTCGAAATATTGTATTACCTGTATAGTAATTCTGCATGCTGATTCCGGAAGTAATATTAGTTTTTCGACATTACGTACAGATTTTCACAAAATGTCATATTTCATATTACACATGTAAGTAGTTTTCATTAAAACTGATTCATTTTAATTTTGATTAAAAACTACTGAGATATCAATGAAAGTGTGACGTCAGCACGACGAATGTTTACTGATGGACGTTGAAATGGATGCTACAGAAATATTACATAAAAGAAAAGATGTATTGCATTTGCATAGGCCGCAAGAAAACTAGATAAGACGTATATGTGGTTAATTTAGATAGCGTTCTTTCTCTTTAAAGTTGTTTGCATTTGTAATTAGCATAGCAAAACGAAATAGATTCTTAATGTAAATTGAAATAAATAATATTTATTTATGTAACTGCATCTCCCTTCCAGATTGCAGAAATTTCTTACGTGATAGAAAAATGCATGCCTTATTCGAAATCAGAATAATTGATTTATATAAAATCAACTAATAGTAAGAAAACTGCTCTTACAAATTTCTCATTCGCAGACCTGTGTAGTTTATAGCCAAAAGTTGGTAACAATAATAATTAAGTACTTCTCGTTACAGTTAAATTACTAGAAAAATTACATACGTATTAATTGATTACTATTAATTAACTAGCATGGAAAATCTGGCAAAAATGTGAACTGAGATGCCGAATATAATGAATGTACTTAAGAAAGAAATATGCAGCTATTTTACATTGAATCAGTAAACTTATCAAATATATATATATATATATATATATATATATATCTGCAACATCCACTCGTTTCACGTGCTAAATTGTGAATTTATTATATATATATATATATATATATATAGTCAAATAATACCGTTTAAGATGGTGATTGAGGATAAATATTAATAATTATGATGGCTAAACTACATATTGTAGCTTAATAATTTTATCATATGGGGTATAGTCTGCCTATAAGCCTTTTCAGTTCGTTTCATTTCATATTAATGTAGAATAATGAAATTTAATTTGGATAAGCAAAAGTTACCCCTATAATTGAAAATAAAATGTTTTAATTTAAATTATTCAACTTTTTCAATTATCTTCATATAATGCAAATATTAATCAAAGAAAATGTTATTGATTTAAAACATGTTTAGTCTGAGTTTCTAATTTGTGATGTATGCAATTACGAAAACGATAATACACTTGAAAAGATAATATGGTATTGGAGCTATCGGGGGGAACGAATACGATGGAACAAAAAGTACTCGAATATTTGTTTGTCTGATTTTGTCTGTTTCGAAAAACCTAGAAAGAACCCCACAGGAAGATTTTTCTCGTGAAAAGTTATGATGAAGCTCTTGGAGGAAGGCGAGGATGAATCCTTTCTTAAATTTTTTTCTCTTTTGAAGGAAGGTGAAGAAGAATCCTTTTTAAAATTTAATTTTTTAAAATTTATTTTTAAAAATTGTTTTAAAATTGTTTTAAAATTTTATTTTTTTAAATTTAATTTTTTTAAATTTATTTTTTAAAATTTTATGTTTTAAAATTTTATTTTTGAATGAAGGTGAAAACTTTTTTTTTTTTTTTCAAGGAGGATGGGGCCCCGCAAGTGGTCCTCAAGGGGCAAATGCCCTTCATTAAGGACGGTGAGACCCCATAAATGGGGTGAGGAACTTAATTAAGTAAAGGGGGGCCCCCTCATACAGAAGGCTATGCCTTCAGGGGGCCCCTCCAGGGGCAGAATTTCAGAGCACCCCAACTTCCTCTAACCAAACGCGCCCATACTACTGTTGGGAAAAAAAACTCAGTTTTGAATAGATGGCCCGGGGTTCGATTCTTGGAGATGGCAGGCAGCGCGCAGCTAACACAGCTGCTCATCCTTCCATACAATAAAAATTGGTTGGTAGATAAATGCGTAGCCTGGGTAGCCTAGTGATGAAGACGCTTGGTTGCTAATCAGGAGGTCGTGAGATCAAATCCGCGTAAGGACTTTGTAATTTCTGACCTCGTGTGGTAGTTCGTGGTTCGGATTCTACGTTAAGCTGTAGGTCTAAGGTGGAGCAACAAGCTTGACCTTCGTCAGAATGAACAATTCGGGCGGAAGCAAAACCAAGAGTAACCAGGGTGTGTATACGAGTATGTATATATATATATATATAATATATATACACACACACAGCACTGGTTTATAATATGCTATAATGTAAAAGTTCCTAAAATATCCTTTTATTAACTTATGAAAAGTACAGGGTGTTACTAAAATCGCGCAGCCCAGTGTATATAAAATTATACGAGTATATATTGGGTTGCGTGACTTTAGAAACACTTGTATAACTGAACGTACAGGAAATTATAAATAAAAGTTATCGCTTATTCACCCCCTCCCCCAAATTGTGGACATTTCTCATCCTTCCCAATTCGATAACTCAACAACAACTTTGAAAACATTTGTTTTTCGTATAGAATTCTTTTGATCATTGAGAGGCAAGGAATAGTGAGCAGTGCAGTGATTGTTGCAACCATCATGTTTCGCTGTGTGAAATGGTGTTTGATATTAGGTAAGTTTATTATTATTATTATTATTATTTCGGTGTGGTTGAGGAAACAGCCACAAATTAAGAAAATCCCAATAAATGTTAACTATTTTGATGAAAAGAACAGTTTATATATATATTGAATGGTTTTGTTTAGACGCAGAATTAAATTGTCTGAAAGATGCAACAATCAGTTTTTTTACCTCTATTAGTTTCATCTGTGCAGGGGGGGGGGGGCAATAATTGCTTGCCACCCCTTATATATATAATATATATATATATATATATATATATATATATATATATATATATATATATATATCTTAAAAGTAAGCAAGTAAAGAGTAGCATGATGTAATAATTTCTATTATATTTCAGTTTCATGTTGGAATTTGTGCTTTTGTTATTGTCCAACTTTTGACAGGAAACAAGAAGATGGCAGTGTTACGTAAGTGCTAAGTAACAAATGTACTGAACAGTAAAAATCATTTTGTGAAAATTATGATAAATATATTGTGTTCCAATATAACATATATATTACAGTAAAATAATGCCTAAATTCTTCAACATTAGTTTAACGGCAAACGACTAAACGTTCCTTCAAAACTTGAAGTTTCCTCTTTCGAGCGTTATACATGACATTTCACGACACTTTAGTATTTCTCTCATTTTAGGAAAGTGCGTCGACAACATTGGTAAAAAATTTAGGCTCATTGTCCAAATAACCAAAGAAAAGTACACTAACATAACAGAAGCCAAGAAAATTGCACGATATCGTTCATACTTTCATCTTAATCCTTGCTCATTCGGCAAGCATATATTACGCGCGTTGCATTGCATTACTTCTACAGGGGTTTCCCAAATTTTTTATTACGATTTCATCGTGATTTTATTTCGCAAAATAAAAAATATTACAAAGAATGGTAAAATTTGTTGTAAAGCATTCGAAAGAGAACACTTCAACCTTCAAAACAGTGCTCAGTCGGTATTTTAATGTAGATGTAGATGTAGATTATAATACAACACTTTTTGTAAATATGATACAATAATAATTTTACTCGCAACTGAATTAGGACAAAGTTAATAAATTTCATAAATGTTTTAATAAATAAATAAATAAATAAATTACCTGTAATTTTTCTTTAATTCACGCTAAAATCAATTCAAAGCTGATTTACTAGTTTCTAACCAAATTTCAGGTGCTCCAAGCAATGTCTCGACCAAGGTGAAGTAAAGGGTACGACCTTTTATAGTGAGGTAAGAGGCGTTAAAGGATAAATATGAAGTATGTCCACAAACACAGTAAAGCCAGTCGTTTGCGGAAGTTTCTAGATGCATTTTAAGTTCAATACTTTATGGTCGATGTCAACCACAAATCCAATTTTGTAAACAAATATTCATGAAATAAAGAGGATAATTATTACCTCACCATATACGTCACAATGTGTCAGAAGTAAAAATTAGATTTTATGTAAAACTTTTTCTCAAATTTCTTTCGTATATTTCATAAATATTAAAAAGAAGAAAAACATTTTGAAAAAAATTCCCTAAAATTGTAACTTTTCTAATAATAATAATTTGATGAACTTAAATTCAAGTTATTTTATTCTGATTAAATCAAATCTAGTTTTGAATTCTTTCTCACAAATGGTATTACTCTAAAAATAAGTCTATTTCCTATTTATTATTATTATTATTATTATTATTATTATTATTATTATTATATTATTAATTAAATAATATAATTATATAATAAAATAATGTCTTAAATTTAGACTTTGATGAACTTTGATAATCAGTTAATTAAAGTAAATTGCGGAAAAATCATGAATGTTATTAATATTATTAATAATATTAAAGAAAATAACTGGTAAACATCGTTTTATGACTCATACTGATATTGTTTTTACGTCTTAAACATTGTTTCACGCTTCGCTCTGCTGATCTCTAAGTGGTCCAATATGAGTTAGAGGTTAGGTCAAATTAGTTAGTAGTTTACGATGCTGCTAGGAGTTAATTGCCTTCTTTCAGGACTCGTCAATATGTGCTGCGGCGAAACATGCTGGGATTATTGACCTAAATAAACCGGACGGGACCGTATATTTTACGAAAACGGAACAAACAATGACGGACTTCATTGGAACAGTGAAGAATAGAGTTGTATCCAACTCAGCAACGTTTAGCAGGTATTCTCCGTTAAAAAAAAAGAGATTTTGTAACTTCTCTGTCATTATCATTTACAATCTTAACAAATGTTAAATATTGTTAATAATTTTGAAAGATAAACAAAACATCTCGGGACTGATTACTCGTATTTTTTAAATCTTAAAATGGATTAATTTTTTCCCAATTTTATGTATTTTTGGTGGGAAACAATTATAATACAGTAGATCAATTTTATAATGGCTAAAATAGCAAAACCTAAAACTCATTCGAGTAATCTTTCTTCGCTCAGCTTATCACGGACGGGAAGTTTCTCTTTACTCATAATCTATATTTACAGTATATTTGATTTACTCAAAACATATTTTCATTAAAATTATTTCAAACAAACTGAGGACGAAACCGCTTCGTTTTCTGTAAAATAGAAAACAAATTCTTATTTAATAACATTCGTCTCATTTAGTCCAAAGGCTGCGTTCAAATTTACTTCAAAGAAGTGGATACCGAAGCATGTGAACGAAGGTAAGAACTCCAAAATTTTCGATATATTGAAATAAGTCGATATTTCTTAACAAAATTAAAAAAAAGAACAGATTTCATTGAAGGATTGACTAATAGGCTTTTCCATTAGGGTCAGTTATACTTTCTTTTATACAATAACATTCTTTTACCAAAACAATTCCTTAACCTCCTTCGCAACATCTAAGGTCATATGACGGAGGAAACCTACAGCTTTACGTGGGATCCGAACCACGGGTCTCTACATAATCTGAGCATGGAGGACGGTCTCCCATCCAGCTACTACCCAGACCCAATGTCGTTTAACTTCGCTGATCTCCGGGAAGCGGTGTTACGACATTGGCCACGACGTAGCCCATATATATATTACCCATCGCGTTCTGCCTATCAGGCAGGTCCAACTCGTGTGTCCCGCCAAAGTGTTCTATCCTGAGCTATCCTTTTCATCTCATGGTAGCTCCTACCTGCCTTCAAATCATCCAGCATTGCTTTCCTTTTCCTTCCCCTTTGCCTTCTACCTTCATATCTACCTTCTATCACCTCCTTCAACAACCCTTTTCCTCTCAACACATGTCCGATCCATTTCTTCTGTCTTTCTCTTATCACATTAATGAGTCTTCTTTCCTCCCTCACCTGTTACAGTACTTCCGCATTACTTCCGTGCTCCCTCCCTAGTATTCTTCTCCAAATCCACATTTCAAAACTTTCCAGGAGTTTCTTTTCACTTGTTTTGAGTGTCCATGTTTCTGCTCCATACAGTACCACACTCCATATCAAGTTTTTTAATAACCTTTTCTTCAGTTTCAAGTTGAGTTTACCTGCAAGTAGTCTTTTCTGTCTCTCAAAAGCTACCTTTACTAGTACCTTATCCATACCAATTCTAGATCTTACTTCCTAAGTTGAAGTTGAAGTTCCTTATTCCTTATTACTTCCTTATATTACTTCCTTATTACTTCCTTATATACACACACTTTATTCAGAAAAGAAATTAGAATACAGCTTACGTAAAGTTGAAAAATATTTTTCAATATTTTTCTGTGCAGTTTAGATATCTGATATGGCATTAATATATTCAGAGCATTCTAATCTGCAGAGCTGGGCACTTGCGGCATATTGCGGTACTGCGGTACTGCTGCACTACCAAACCGGTACGCGGAAATTTGAATGCGGTAGCGGTACTGCGGTACTTTCAGCGATCCTTTGCGGTACTGCGTTATGGGGGCCCGGGGTGGTAGTGCGGTGGTACCGCAAGTACCGCAGTACCGCAAAATATGCCGCAAATGCCCAGCTCTGCTAATCTGAATATGCCGTTGGAAGCATGGGAGCTTCCATTTAATAATAATTAAATTACAATAATAATAGTAACCAAAAGGTAAAACTTTACAAAAGTAGTGTTTAATTATCTTACACCATTTTAAATAAAACGATCAATTGTATCTTCAGTAGGAAATAAATGATAAAAAAAAATCCCTTTTTTTGACGATAAATTATGACATTAAAAGTACTTAATCAAATTAACATATTTTAGATAGTTAATTGTAAAATGAGAACTTAATTACTATCGAAATAATTGCGGTAGTGAACTTACACATGAGTAAGAGCTAATGAATTACTTTAGTGATTTGCGAAATACATTTAGTGATGAAGCTTGTCATTTAACTCTTTAAACATTGAGGAAGTGTGACTTTGTCTGTTATCATTATTATTTGAGAGATTTCACAGACATATTTTATGAATGAATTCCAAAGGATGTTTTATCTATTCCTTTGAACTACCCCATGTTGCTACGCAAGTATGCAATATAAGAAATGTGGCTGGATGAAGGTAAGGTAAGGAATGCGTTTTCAGGAAGAATCTTTTTCATTTTAAATCAGGGGTTCTCGACCCTGGAGTAAATTACCCCATTGAAGTAATTTTCAAAATCTGCAGGTCCTACTCCGTTCCAAGGAGCTCTCATGCGTTTGTCATTTATTATGCACTTCGATACTGGTTGGTGACTTTGTAATTTCAACTAATAAATGCTGTATGTGTTTGTCATTTATTATACACCCAAATACTGTTTGTTCACTTTGTAATATAAAATTATAAGCCAATAAAGGTGGGGTAATCGAGGGAATGGTAAGTTCGGTTCTGGACAACGAAAGTGGAAAAGATTGGAACTCTTTAGACTTTAGAATGTCAGGGAATGTACTTAGTGTTATTAATTCATTTATTAGCTTAATAAATGCAAAAAACTTCACTTTTCTACGTGAAGGTCAAAATATGATAATAAAAACCCACTCTAATAGACAGAGTTTATTTATTTTTCTGTATGCACCCGAAGAGGATGCCAGTGGGCATCGAAACTGTTGTGGAAATAAACTCTGTCTATTAGAGTGGGTTTTTATTATCACATTTATTATCTTACTGAGTTGAATTGCAATTTCAGCTGACGCTAATTTGTATATTTTTACTGGGATCGAATTTATGTCAGAATATTTTTTCAAATTTTTTTTTATTTGGTAAGAATGGATCAAAGAAAAATGAGTTTGGATTTGATTGTGGCAATTTGATTGCCTGTTCGTATTGTCGGTAGTGAGTGTCAGTATTTGGAATCGAGGGTGCGCAGTATTGGAGCCGATATTTGCAAAGAAGTTATTTAATAAATTGGCTGTGTCTTTCGAATGACTGTAAGAATTTCCTTATATGAGGGAGGACAATGGATTTATTTTCACCTTTTTTGTGTTAATTAAATCTTTCAGTGTGTTCCATAGCGTTTCAGGATTGGATTTTTGTTCATCAATTTCTTAATAATAGTAATGTACTTTCGTTCTTTTAATGACTGCATTAAGTCTGTTGTAGTTATATTTGAATGTCTCCGGCAACAATATCAGTTTTTCATAAATTAAAGACAGTATGTTTACGTTTAATACTCACAATGAGTACTGGGCTGATCCATTGGTTGTTGTATTTAGTTTTGGATATTACTTTTGAATTAAGAGCAAAGTTTGACTATATCCATTAATGTACTTGAGAATGTTGTTATTCTTCTAAGGGGTTTTAGTTTGTTATTATTGCTGTAATATGTACAGTCACTTTTTATATTTCCCTCTGCGGAGAAATGGGTGATTGGTATGGTGAATGTAGGCAAGTGATCTGAGATATTCAATATAATTATACCTGAGATGAAGTCAAGCCAGGAACGTACCCAGATCTGATCAAGTAGAGTCAAATTCCTAATATCATTGTGAAATTTAGTTGGTTTTGTAATATCTATTTTAAAACAACTTGTAGTCATGATGTGATGGAAGCTCGCGTTATTATTCGATTGTTATTTTGTGAGATCAATATTTAATAAGTCTCCTGCAATGACCAAATTGTTAACGATTTGAATGGAGGTTAAAATTGGATGGACATTTGTAATAAAAGTTGATACGTTACCAGTTGGAGGGCGGTAGGTGTCTAAAATTGAATATTGGATGTTATGAATATACAGAATGTTAATATTTTGATGATCCTTTTTACTAACATCGATTTATATAAATATTGTGGAAATCGGTGATTGGTGTCGTAAATATAAATAGAAAATATAGCAAAGCAACGAAAACAAGCGGGATTATAATAACATTTAATACATAATAAAAATAGTAGTTATTAACAATAGTCTTATTCCAAATAATTGGACACTTTTGCAATTCTCAGAATCTTGGATGACGGATGTCATCATGATCCATAACGGCTACAACAGCAGTGGGGAATTTCGGTTGGCATGTCTCTGGGAGGATCCGAAATTCAATGGTACGAAAAGTCTACGCGACTGGAAATTTGTTGAGAACAAAGAGGCTAAACAGTTTGAAGGTAAAAATCTGTTGATGTGCTAAAGTTTAATGATGAAAACCATGAATGAACAATATCAGTTCTCTCTCTCTCTCTCTCTCTCTCTCTCTCTCCAAACAGTTAAACCTACTCCCCCAGCAGTTAGTCCCCCTCCCCCAACAGTTAGTCCCCCTCCCCCAGCAGTTAGTCCCCCTCCCCCAGCAGGTAGTCCCCCTCCAACAGCAGGTAGTCCCCCTCCAACAGCAGGTAGTCCCCCTCAAACAGCAGGTAGTCCCCCTCCCCCAGTAGTTAGTCCCCCTCCAACAGCAGGTAGTGACTCCCTTCAACGTTGGAGGGGGCTCAGGCTCCTGCGGAGATTGTCCCCTTGTTAGTGAGGGGCTCTTCAACTCCCGACAGCCCTGGCTGTTCGGGAAACGGGTCGTGCTAGGGGGCGGTCAGAATAGGGGAGGCTCCCTCCGTGCAATACTTTTTAATGCTAGGTCGATCAGGAACAAGTTTGGCGAGCTACGGGCGCTCTTAGCATCAGAATACCAGGATATCGTTGCTATCACCGAGTCCTGGATTCATACTGATCGTAGGGACTACGTTGGGGAGTTCGAAATTCCCGGGTATAGAATGTTTCGCAAAGACCGCACCCGTGGGGAGGGGGGTGGGGTACTAATATACGTCAGAGACAAGTTGAGTCCGGTTGACTGCCAGTTCCGGTCGGAACGGGAGCTGCTTGGCGTCGATCTGAACGTGGGAGGGACGAACTATAGGTTAATCTTGGTGTACAGACCTCCGCATCTCCTCCTCGAGGAGGATACAGCCCTGTACACCGAACTCAGTAGCCTGCTAGGGGAGGGTGTGTGTAGTTTTAGGAGACTTCAACTGTCGCAGCATAAAGTGGGAAAACAGGACTGCCGATGCTGAAGGGAGGAGGCTAGTTGACTTTGCTGATGAGAACTTCCTCACTCAGTGGGTCAACGAGCCTACACGAGGCGAAAGCGTTCTAGACTTAGTATTCACGACCGAAGACAACCTCGTCACTGGCCTCACCGTTGACGAATCATTGGGCGGGAGTGATCACGGTCTTATTAGGTTCCGTGTGTGCGTCCCTCGGGTGAAGCGTAGTAACTCGAGAGGCAGTAAGCTCGATCTCCGGCGGCGAACTTTGTTAGCCTCAGGGATAGCGTAGGAGAGATGGGGTTAGAGGTTGGCGGCGATGTTGAGGGAGTGTGGAGTGCATTCCGGGACGAGTTTATGGTGCTGCAGTCTGCTGCCATACCCTCAAAACCGGTCACCCCTGCTTCAACGCAGCCTAGGTGGTTCAATCGTGACATCGCTTCGGCTATCCGAAATAGGAAAGTAGCGTATAGGAGGGTGAAGGCCAATCGTTCCCACGAGAACACTGAAGCGTATGTCCGCCTGTGTAGGGAAGTGAAGGCGAAGGTTAGGCTAGCGAAACGTAACGAAGAACTACGGGTGGCAAGCCTCTGCAAGGGGAACCCTAAGGAGTTCTTCAGTTATGTTAATAGTAGAAAGCCCATTAGAAGCATGATAGGTCCGTTAAAGGACGGAAGCGGCGTTCTGCGGACCTCCGACGCGGACATCGCTAATGTGCTTAATGAGTACTTTGCGGGAGTGTTCACCAGGGAGGATACCCGCGTCATCCCCGAGCCAGGCGTGAGGCACGAAGGTGCTGGCCTGGATAGTGTTAGATGTACCGCGACAGTCGTTGCCGATAGAATAGACAAACTGAGCGCGTTTAAGGCTCCTGGGCCAGACCAGTTTCTCCCCAGAGTGTTGCGAGAAGTGCGCGACCAGGTGGCTCCCCACCTGGCTACAGTCTTCAACAAATCGTTGGAGATGGGCCAGGTGCCTGGTGACTGGAGGGAAGCCAACGTGACCCCTATCTTTAAGAAAGGGGATCACGAAAGTCCAGGGAACTATCGTCCCATTAGTCTCACTTCAGTTGTAGGTAAATTATTAGAAGGGATAATAGCTGATAGGATCGTTGACCATTTGGATTCTACAAGCTGCTTGGGGACTCCCAACATGGGTTTAGACGGCATAGGTCGTGTCTCACCAACTTGCTCGAGTTTTTCCACGTCATGTTGAGTGAGTACGATAAGAGTAGGGCGATTGATATACTTTATCTCGACTTTCAGAAAGCCTTTGATAAGGTACCTCACCGCCGGCTAATGGCGAAAGTGCGCGCGCTGGGTATCGGTGGGGAAATAGGTAGGTGGATTGAAAACTGGCTGAGGAATAGGCGGCAGAGGGTGGTAATTAAAGGGCTAGTTCGGGTTGGGCCTCGGTCACTAGTGGGGTTCCTCAGGGTTCCGTTTTGGGGCCACTGTTGTTTATCATTTACATAAATGATATCGACGGTGGCATCGTCAGTCGGATCGCCAAATTCGCTGATGACCAAGCTTGGGGCCAATGTTGGGACGCCCGAAGCGATCGAGGAACTGCGTGCGGACCTAGGTAGGATAGGAGAGTGGTCCAAAAAATGGCAAATGCCGTTTAACTTGGGTAAATGCAAAGTGATGCACATTGGCTACGCCAATCCCAAGTGGACTACTCGATGTTGGGTAGTAATATCGAGGTGACTGATTTAGAAAAGGACTTGGGTGTGCTAATTAGCAGCGACCTTAAGTTTACGAAACAGTGTGTAGAGGTGGAAAAGAAAGCCCAGAAACTATTGGGTTATATCAGGAGGCAATTTCAGTTTCGGAACAAGGAGATTGTGCTCTCACTGTACAATTCCCTTGTTCGGCCGCACCTGGAGTATGCTGTGCAGTTCTGGTCGCGCCCCCTCAGGAAAGATATTGAGAGGCTGGAGCGAGTGCAGGCGAGGCCACAAAGTTAATCCCTTCGTTAGGCATATGGGCTACAATCGACGGTTACGCGCCCTGAACTTGTTTTCGCTTGAAACTCGGAGGCTGCGCGGTCAACTGATCGAGGTTTTCAAGCTCTTACGCGGGTTGAACGATGTCGATTTTAGAAGTATGTTTAGTTTAAATGATAACCCAACTCGCAACAATGGTTGGAAGTTGGATTTGAAACGGTTTAGGATTAGTGTGTGTGGGAATTACTTTACGTATAAGATCTGTGACACATGGAACAGGTTACCTTCGGAAGTTGTGAACAGTTCCTCTGTGGATCAGTTCAAGAAAAGGTTAGACCAAATCTTGCACACTATTTGAGTGTGTACAAAATTTTCCCTGGCACCCGTTGCCATTGGTACCTCCTCGGTATGGGCCGCAAGGCCTTTTGAGGTACTTCTTTTCCTTGTAACTCCTTGTAACTCTCTCTCTCTCTCTCTCTCTCTCTAATTTTTTATTCTCACCATGGATTTAGGCGACATAGATCCTGTCTGACAAACCTGTTAGAGTTTTTCCATAATATGCATACACTGTACGATGCAAGTAGGGCAATAGATATAGTGTATCTCGACTTTCGAAAAGCCTTTGACAAAGTCCCTCACGCTAGATTGATAGCTAAAGTCAAAGGACTAGGAATCACCGGGCTCGTTTCCAACTGGATTGAGGATTGGTTAAAAGATAGAAAGCAGAGAGTGGTAATAAATGGAGTGGCTTCGGAGTGGGCGCCCGTCACCAGTGGTGTCCCACAGGGTTCCGTTCTGGGTCCTTTACTTTTTATCATCTATATTAACGATATAGACGTCGGGCTTCTAAGTGCAATCTCCAAATTTGCAGACGATACGAAATTAGGAAGTAGTGTAGGTACTGAGGAGGGCGTAAGAACGCTTCAGAACGATCTTGACAGGTTGGGCGAATGGTCTGCTACTTGGCTGATGCCATTCAACTTGGACAAATGTAAGGTAATGCACATAGGTTATAAAAACCCGAAGACCGATTACTCTCTCTTGGGAAGGAACTTGACTGAGACCGATCTAGAGAAAGACTTAGGAGTCTATATCAGCAACGATCTGAAACCGTCGAAGCACTGTGCAGAAGTCGAAAAGAGGGCCTTAAAATTATTAGGTTATATTAAAAGACAGTTCCAGTTTCGGAACAAGGAGACTGTAATGTCTCTTTATAATTCTCTAGTCAGACCTCAACTGGAATACTGTGCGCAGTTTTGGTCTCCATCCCTCAGGAAGGACATAGAAAGGTTAGAAAGAGTACAAGCAAGGGCTACAAAATTGATCCCTTCAATGAGAATGCAAAGCTACCAACGGAGATTGGAGCGCCTAAATCTGTTTAGCTTAGAGACGAGGAGGTTGCGGGGTCAGCTTATTCAAGTCTTCAAGATGCTCAAAGGAATAGACAGGGTAGATTACAGAAACTTATTCTCACTTAATGCCAATCCGACAAGAAATAATGGGTTTAAACTGGAACTAAAGACATTTAGGACCTCTGTCTGCGGAAATTTCTTTTCCTATAAAATAGTTAATATCTGGAACCAACTTCCCTCAGAGGTTGTTTCCAGTCAAAGTGTAAATGTGTTTAAAAATAGGCTAGACAAAGTACTGAATACTCTCATAGTTTAAGATTAAAACATAAGAAAACTCTGCAGGAGTTCGCTTGCACGGTGTCTCTGTGAGCAAGCTAAATATAGAGCTATTTATATATTCTCCACTTTCCTGTAAAATTTCCTTGGCTACTTTTCCAGGGTCAAGGTATTTTCTTCAACCTTTTTCCGTACCTGCCTCTGGCAGGGAGGGAGCGGAGGGTGGGGAGAGAGCCTTCTACTTTTCTATCCAGTTTTCTACTACTGCTAGGATAGTTGAAAGAAAAATAAACTTTTAATAACAGGAACCTCCCAGAGTGGACCGAAAGGTCTTTGAGGCTTCCTCTTGTCCTTGTAACTCCTTGTAACTCTCTCTCTCTCTCTCTCTCTCTCTCTCTCTATATATATATATATATATATACAACACACACACACACACACATATATAAGCAAACAACCACAGGGAAAAGGAAACACAAAGTCCGAGCGCTTTCGTGATATATTCACATTATCACATTCCTCCTTGATAATGTGAATATATCACGAAAGCGCTCGGACTTTGTGTTTTCTTTTCCCTGTGGTTGTTTGCTTATTAATAAGATCACGTGCTATTTTGTGATTTTAGTGATATATATATATATATATATATATATATATATATATATATATATATATATACACCTTGTTAACCGTGTTGCTGTTTCGTGCGTTGGTCTCTCTTCACACGGTATTTCCCAAGTGTCTAGGGATCTTCTCCATATCCAGTAGAAAGGTGTAGCTATTTCATTTTTACAATTTTTAATCAATAATTTAATGCATTCCAATTGTCCGGACCTGCAGCTGAATGTGGTTTCATTTGTCCTATAGCTCTCGCTACATCTTCTGCGGTAAAATCAAAGTCTGTTATACACTCTCCTTGCAATTTCTCTTCAAAGAATGCAGCTATGTCAGGTATCGCTTTGTCACTTTTTGGGGTACTGAAAACAGATATTTCTTTTGGATCGTCGGTTAGTTCATTATTTCTCTTCCTTAAGGGCCCAATAGCAGGGTGCGTTTTTGTTTTCCTTTTCGCATAGCTATAGAAGTATTTTGGATTTTATTTTATTGCTTCTACCACCTTTTCCTCTTCCCTCTCTGTATGGTCCTTAATCAGGGCTTGTATTTCCCTATCGATACCCTCCAGTTTTTCTTGTATTCCTTTACTGGCATTATCTCCGCAGTTGGCTAACTTCGCCTCCACTCTCTCTTTTGCGGAATAGTCTTCTCTTTTGCCTCTCTAGCCAGCTCCTCTTTCCTTCTGGCTGTGATTTCGGAGCATATTTTTCTAAATTCTCAGCGTTTTTTCTTCCAAGGTTGTTAGCATTTTTTCAGTTATTTTATTCTCTAAAACTGTTCACTCTATTTGGGCCATGTGCGATCTTATTGCTTCCCAATTTATATTCTTGGAGTTTAAGTTAAAGGCCCCAAATTTGCTTCTTTCCTCAATATGTGTATTGTCTTTTAATGTTGTCGTCATATTTGTTGATATCTCAATGAAGTTGTGGTCTGAGATAATGGTTGGGGTTATTTTTATATCAGCAATCAAGTTCGTGTTATTCGTGAATACCAGATCCAGGCAGTTATTTTTTCTGGTATTTTCTCTTATCTCCTGTGTTAGCAAAACTCATATATATATATATATATTATATATTATATATATATATAATATATATATATATATAAAATTTAGGGTGGTTCTTATTTTTCGAAATAGCAAATTTCACACGTCTCACCCCGTCAATATATTCTATTTGACAAAAAAAAACAAAATGTGCAAAATCTCAAGTAATTATAAATATTCTTATTGGTGCCGCACAAAGACTCAAGTTTAGTTAATTATTGAAACATAAATATACAAATTTTTTATTAGCATTCCACTATAAGGGCAAATAACAGCAGTTAAAGAACAGCATAAACTAAAATAGACATTGACTACTGATTAATTAGAAACTGAATTGAACTAAACATTTTAGGACTGAAAGCATAGTAGATTTGGCCTAGTAGGGATGGCTGCTTATGAGGCACCCTTAAATATTAATTGATTTTAATAAAACTTCATTGGTACACGTTTTATATTAATAGAAAAAAAATGCGGGGATGAAACCCCCAAATTTTATATACCTATTTAATTTTTCCTATATATATAAGAACCACCCAACCAACCAAAATTTGGGGGGGTCTCAACCCCGCATTTTTTTTCCTATTAATATAAAACGGGCACCAAAATTTTTTTATTAAAATCAATTAATATTTAAGGATCAAATAGAATATATTGAGGGGGTGAGAGGGTGAAATTTGCAATTTCGAAAAATAAGAACCACCCTCAAATTTTATATACGGGTGGCCCATAATTCAGGAACCATAGGAATAATTGTATTTTTTTTCCAAATAATTCTTATACTTTCTAATAATGTTTTTTTTTTTCTTTATTTTCTTTTTGATGAATTACCTGGATGACGTACCGATAAACAAACGATGGGGCATGTTTTTTCAGCAAGACGGTGCACCTCCTCATTTTCCTCATTTTGCCATGCAAGTTCGCAAATACCTTCATAAAACGTTCCCCAACAGATGGATTGGCCGAAAAGGTCCTATCGAATGGCCACCCACGTCACCAGATATCACTCCACTCGATTTTTTTCAGCAGAAAGAAAATAAAGAAAAAAAAACATTATTAGAAAGTACAAGAATTATTAGAAAAAAATACAATTATTCCTATGGTTTCTGAATTATGGGCCACCCGGTACCTATATATATATGATGGCGTACTCCAAGCTCTGAGATTCTGGGTGAGGTTGAGCCGACCACTTATTCTGTTTTCCCCTCTGGAATTAAGTGACTCTTGGGGCACACTTACTCCCACGTAGTGGGGCAATGAGATTCACACACACACACACACACACACACACACACATATAATATATATATATATATACGGTAAATACTGTATTTATGTAAAATCAGAAGTGGGAGCAGTCAACCTATTCCTTCATTCAGGTGAAATTTATTTTTTTAAGCACTTTCACGTATAGGTCACTTAAAATTAACCTAAACATTATTTTTATTATTATTATTATTATTATTATTATTATTATTATATAATGAGTTATTCTGGCGAACAACAAGTGGCTGATTATTAACAATATTTTTACTTTCCTCATTTTATTTAAGCAAATATATTAATTTTATGTACAGTAATTTAGGGCAATGTTAATAATAACATGTTTATTTTAATACCCAAAGGCGAAAACACGAAGAGGACTACACTGTTTGTTGCGGATTACAGCAATCGAAGAGCTTTTATCTGTTTTGGAAAATATCCATTCACCGATGTATTTGCAGTTGCAAATTTTCGCCAAAGTAAATAAATATGAATTACGTCATAACATTTCGATCCACGCTTAAAATATTGAATCTTTAATAATTTTTTAATTTTTTATTTTGGAGATTTATTTTTTGAAGAAGTATTAAATTATTTTTCAGGTCATTATACAACTGATAAATTAACATACAGAGGAGTTTTGAGCCAGAGTTTAACAGTGAATTTTCAAAAGGCTTTAAATGGTACGAAAGTGTTCAAAAGGAGGTTTCCTGATCCTTGGAAATACGATTCTTCTTCTAAACCTGACGAAAGCATTCCCTTGAAATTTGAATCGCTCAAAGAAACTGATGCGGCACTTTACATTATTGGAAGTAAAGGAGAAAATCACGACTTTGGTGAAGATCCCCCAAACTATTATTCATCTTATTTTAAAATAATGGTTAGAGGTAGGTCCGTAATGTAGAGTGTATATACTGTATACACAATCTTCCCTCTCTTGGTTAGTATTTATTTGGTACTTGTATATAACTGGTTCAGTGCATGCAATTTAGAGTATATCATTACCTATTAGAGTGAATATGAAATTGCTGTTGTCTGTTTGGATTACTTAAAATTGGTTATTATAAATTAGAATTATTAATTAAATGGTCTTATTGCAATAATGAAAAATATAAAACCTTAATGTCACTCATTTTTGGCTATTCCGATTGAAAGGAAAAGTATCATACTATATATATATATATATATATATATATGTGTGTGTTGTGTGTGTGTGTGGTGTGTGGTCTTCAGGTGATTTTTTGGTAAATGAATTATGAATATTATTTTTCAATTAAGAGCTGTTTAATTCGTTAATTAAGAAATTGTATTTCGAAATTGAGTCAGTTAAAAATTTTATATAAATTACCAAAAAATTGTTGAAGAATTTTGTTTTCATCATTTTTAATGAAAACTTAGTAAGAAATCATAATATTTGTATGAAAACTTCTTAAAAACTCAGTTATTTGGAATAATAAAGATAAATTAAGGGGTGCGATTTGGTTACGAAAGAAAGGCATAAGACCAAGCTAAGGGTTCAGACAAAAGCATGAAAGGTTCATCAAAATTCTAAACAGTAGTAGACGTTTGGTTATATATATCAAACGTACAATCTCATTTTCTTCAAGATTCAGATTTACTCTTGTTTTTAGCATTCTTACTGTTATCTCACGCATTACCTCATCCTTTACTCATTAAACAGCCATGGTGACATCAAACAAACTCAATTCATTGTAATTTTTACACGCGCACTACATCCACATAAGAACTTCTTACTTCATTTAGTGACTTACCACTGACACCATACATTCTAAGCACTTGCCACGAGGCAGATCTATTCACTTTATCATACGTTTTCTCCAATCTTTTCTTATTACTTAATACCTCAATCAGCTGTCTCACTGCTCTGCTTTATCTGAACCCGTCTTGTTAATCTCCAACCAAAGGATTTGTAATCTTTTTTGTTCTATTTATCAACACTCTTCCGGATATTTTTCCAGTTATACGCAAAAGATTTATAACCATATATAATTTTTACAGTTGCTCCTTTCACCGTTATCTTGATATAGTGATAAAGTTACAGTTTTTGTCCAATCATGGAACACACCCATTTTCCAATTCTTTATGAAATTTCTTTCAAATTCATTCAAGCGCAATTCCTTTTTCACATTTAATCACTTCACTACATATCCCAGCAATTCCCTCCCACTTTTCTTTCTTTATGTTGCATATTATTCATTCAACTTCCTCTAATTTAATGTCTTCTTCTCCCTGGTATACACTTCTATATACTCTACCAGAACCAACTGCACTCACATTTGCCTCCCGTTCTGCCTTAGTTACCATTTCACGAAAATGCTCATAAAATCTGTTGTGTTGCTCATGTTGCACTAACATGTTCCCATTCTTACCTTTCCTATTACCAGTCTGCCCAATCTGCTCATTCATCTTCTTTCTCAATTATTCATGTACTCTCCTTTTACTCTTTTCACCCATCTCTTATCATTTTTCTTGCATTCTTTGTTTTGCTCGTTGCACCCCCCATCCCCAACACACCTGTCATCATTGTCAAGCTGCGTTTATAATATATTGTAATTAATCTAAGGACACAATATATAAACTAGTACAATGCTTAATTTAAAATTGTACGTAAAGCTATATACCAATGCGATTTCGGTTGTTTCTTTATAGGCTCATATTTTCAGAGTGCCCAATGACAAATATGGCGAATCTTGTAACAAACCTTGCAAAAAATGTCACAACGGCGCAGTTTGTCACCCTTTAATCGGAGCATGCATTTGCCAGCCAGGATTTTACGGCGTCAATTGTGAACAAAGTAAGACTTTTCTTGAAAATTGCTATCTTTTAAAAGGAATACGTACAAAGGTTGAATTTATGGCTTCATTTCATCTTCATTTCTAACTTTTTATCTTCTACTTCTAATCATTTCCACATAATATACTTAGATAACATTTAGTTTAAGTTTAATGGTTTGTATATCGAGTCAGAATAAAACTTATTTTTTGACGAATAAACGAATGGACAGTGGATGACAAATAACCAAATAAAGTACACCATACACTGACCGCTGCCTCATATATTTACAGACTGCACTTGATGGTCTAACTGACCCCTATAAAACCGTATCCTTTTTTATAATCTAAGGAGCAACTGAATTCATAAAAACACTAAATATTTGCCAGCAAATTATTGATTCCTGTTCGACAGTTTGCATGGAGAAATGTTTGTCCTGAAAACACAAATGACAGGACACAGGTTTTCTCGAGGTGTTTCATTTGTCTATATCAGTGTTTCCAAATCGAGGTGCAGATGCCTCCTTCGGATAACACGAAATTTATGAAAATAACAAGAATAAGTAATTGAAAGTCCAAAAGTTACTGAACATATGCAAATTTCAAATGAAAAAAACATTCGCCATTTATTATATCCAAATTATATAGGCTCAGTTTAACTTTACGTGGTGATATTGGGGGGGCGGGGATGAACTAGAAATTGAACAGTGAGTAACAGAAATATACCGGATGCAGCTAAAAAAACAAACAGATGGCACTGGGGTGTCTTGAATCAGAAAATATTTTTTTATGTAGAAAAGAGAGACCAAGGGTGGGTGCCCGCAAAAATGCCCCCCTTTATAAGAAAGAGAGCTAAAATCAAGGTCTCCGATGTTCACAATTCTATTTTTTTTTTAAACTTTGGAAAGATTGTGTAGTGTATAAAATGTATGCATGTGTAGTGAAGAATAAAGGGAGAAGTGTGTTTGAGAGCATGCTGGACTGCTCATAGGGTAGATGAAACACAGAAAAAGATCAACCAAGGAGGACAGTGACAGGAGAAACGGGAGTTTGAGCACTCCCTGTCTCCTGGCTAACACCCCCTCCCCGGGAGTACCTTCTCCGGTCGATAGGTGTCTACAATCGCCTCCTATAAACTGATAACTACTACTCTATATTAAGATAGTAAACTACCATTTTCCCCACAAATTTTATTTCATTTACGTAACACTGTTTTACATTTTTTACCAATATTGGCATAGAAATCTTCCTTTTGTTTTTGACAGGATGCCCGCTCGATCATTTTGGTTCAAAATGCCAATTTAGTTGTTCTTCGAAGCACCTCGGGGAAGGAATTTACAGCGGTAAGACAAACTGTATGGAACTCGTGTTTTGTTTACCGAAGCCATACGGATGCTCGTGCTCGTTTGGTTACGACGGCCGCTTCTGTAATCAAAGTAAGCAAATATTTACATATTTACAATATGTAGATAGATATACACACAACTAGAGAGATAGATCGTTCGCTCATTGGAAATAGCTTTATAGTTGAAACGTTAAATTTACTATATACTTATTATACCCTAATACTCATTCGAACGACCTTCCATTATTTTGGCATTGAATTTTAAGTTCAGATCATTCAAATTTCAGTAATAAATTAATGGTACTTAATCTGAACATTAGGCTATGCCGTTACTATTGTCGTAGCATCGCTTCCATTCAATCACCGAAGTTAAGCGTCACTGAGTCTGGGTAGTAGTTGAATGGGTGACCATTCTCCGCCCCCAGATGACGTAGCGATCCGTGGTTCGGTTTCCACATAAAGTTGTAGGTCCCCTCCGTTCAATGACCTTTGCTGCTACGGAAAAGGTTAAACAATTTGAAAACACTACACAATTCTTACCATTTGGAGCGTACTTGCTAACTCTGAAGAACTATAAAATATATTATCAATACTTCGAATGGAATTCTCCATCATAATCCTAAAAGAAACTTACATAAAATAAATAATTACAGATTTATATCCCCAACAACAACAACAACGGTCACCAATTAATTTTCTCCGAAGTCAGTATAAGTGTTTCTAACTATAGCAAGATCCGCTATCCGCGCTTCTTTTAGTTTTCGAGGTGTTTTCATAATGTGGCTGACATTTGGCCCAGTAAAGGCCAAAGCTTAAGGGCCAAATTAACTAAAATAAATAGTCCAGCTTCACAATTATTTATGTCATTGTAAGTTGTAAAACCAATTTTATTAGTAATAAAGGTTATTCAGTTGAATTATTTTACCAAAGTCAATTGATACTTCAATGTATTTTTTATAGTTATTTTAGTGGTACATAAGTGCGATGACTTTGTTTTAATCCAAAGGATTTTTACTATTTAAACCAAAATTTCACTTATTAACGAAGGTCCGTATAAAATTCGTCGGAGGTCCGGATTAGTACCGAGATTCGCCTATTGGTGACCTCTGCACTCGTGTGCTACAAATATTGTCAGATGTATCGAGACCGAGAAAACGAGAAGGGGTTGCAATTTACGTAAGCAAGTCCATTCCACCCACACAAATCATCGAACTCTGAATCGGTAGAAACATATGCTGTAAATGTATCACTAAAATTAGAAAATGAAAATGTTGTAGGTAGAGTCCCGGAGGAAAATATGTGGTTTTATTTTTAAAATTACATCGTAATACGTAGTTCTCTCGTATCATGATTCGCATAAAGTATGCCGTCTTCTTCCGCGTTGATTATATTCCTGTTTTGTATGTTTTTCATACGCTTTTGTTATTAGTTTTAACAATTATGCATTGTGGCCTCATAAACAGTTGCCACTTAGTATATTACTTTCACAAACTTTTTTTACGCCACTCTGCATCTACTCGTAGGCCTCGCAAAGGAACCTTTATTGACTTCTTTGATATAATAATATGGACTTTATTTTATTTGGTCTTAGTTTCGTTTAGTTTTATTATTATTTTTATTATTACGCGTTTTATTACGCTTATTTTTATTTATTCTTTCTTTTTTTTAGATTTTATTATTACAACTGTAAAATGGAAGTTATTTTGTTTTTTTATCTTAGCCAAAAAACTTTTAAACTTAAATTTTAATTAAAAAATAAAGCAGTCTTCTGGACAGATTTAAATTCTGATCTTTTAAAATGTGATACAAACCGAGACCGAAAACAACTTATTAACAAAACGGTAAAATATCGTTTTTACTCAAATGATACGCGGAAAACTCCATCATAAATCGCTGAACGTTTACTGACGACGTAATTTTATAGGGCAAATGTTGGTAAATCACACTGCCAAGATTCTCCTTTGAGGGGATTTCTGACCAATTCGGTTGTTTTTTAGAGATAAGATTCACGCAAATGGTCCCCGAAAAAGGTTCTTATAATAATAAATAAAATAAATAAAATTTCGATAGATAAAAACAAAAGAAGAGCGAAGAGTAAACTACATAAATTTGGAAATTTCTCAAACGTTCTGAAACGGACATTTAATGAAATCTTTTGTCTCGTTACAATAAGTTTGACCCCCCCCCCTACCCACCCCAAAAAGGACAAAATAAACTCCCGTTAAATAAAATTCTTTTACACGCCATCTGACAAAAACATCAAATATTTAAACAGGTAAACAAAGGTAGGATACACTGTCGTCACAAATATACAGCACTTACACAAACATGAAATCTTTAAACAGGTAAAGACAGGTAGGATACACTGTCGCCACAAATATACAGCACTTGCACAAACAGATGAAATAAAAATTTAAAAACGACATCTAAGTATCACAGCAACAAATTTACAAAGAATAAAAATAAAAGAATAAAAAGAATAAAAATAGAAATAAAGAATGAAAATATTTGTCCACGAATTTAGCTGTAAATATTATTGAATTCATCCTTTATTAGAGTTATTCATTGGATTTGATAAAGGCAACAATTTCCCAATATTGAAGGCTGGAAACATGTTACGAAATACCATCTAATTAATAGCCTATATTTATTTTATTTACATGAGAAAAGGTATTTGTAAAATGTGATTTTGTAAACTGTATTTTGAAGAAAATAAGCTTCTATCTGAGTATGAGTTTGGTTTCAGCGAAGACTATAAAGCGAGTGACACAATTTTAGGTTTATTAAATGATTTATATGAAAACCTTAATAATAAGCGGTTTGTTATTCTTTCGATTATGGACCCGTCAAAAAGCTTTCGATACAATCTACCGCGACATAATTATAACTAAGTTATTATTAGTAAGGAAGATGCTTATTTCTAAGATAAATAAATAAATAAATGCGTACATTTCCTTTTAGTTTTATATTTTATGCATCTACATTTTGCTTTTGTTCCGTTATAATATAATAAGATAAATATGTAATACGCAGATACGCACATTTATTGTAACTCCCGTAACGGAATTTTACATTCATACGCAAATGATCGCATGTCCAATTTCAGCACGTGTGTAGGAACATCAGTTACCTGAATGTATATTAATTTATTAGAAATGAAAATCGTTTTTAAGTTTATGCGTTATAATTATAATGCGTAAAATTGCCGTGTTCTATAATCTGTAAGTTCTCTCTCGTCTTTAAGTATTTATACACAAATTTTTAATTTTACCGAAATAGTATAGAGTGGCCACAAAGTCCCTTTGCAGCTAAATTACAACATATCTGTATGTTAACTCGTTTTCATGAAACGACTTGTGCCATCCTGTAGATTTCAACTGTAAATTTGTCGCTTACTTGAGGCAGTTTTCAACTGTATTCACGAAATTGTACGTGTTGTAATAAAGAAAAGATTACACTCATCTTATGTAAACTTTGTATATTTTTGTAAATAGATTAATGAAATGAATTGAATAATAAAACACTTATGATAGCAAACAAATTTACAACTTATAATAACCTAAAACTGGCTACAGACAATTAATAAAAAGTGGTACAAATATGAAGTAAATATCCGATTGTTCAATACAGCTCACTTTAAACGAAAGTTAAATATTTCGCTCAGAGTGAGTATTTAGTCATGAGTTTTAACATTACTGTCTTTCGTTCGCAGCCACTAACCTCACCTTTCCTTATTTCGATCGTCCGCCCATCGTGTCCTTAACGAATTGTGGGAAAGTGCTAGTCACTTTCCACAAATGGAGTCCAACCGACGATCAAGGTGATAACTATGGCCTCAATATTTCTCATTATGAAGTAAAATGGCGAACGGGTGAAGAGAGTTTGTGGCGTTACTTTACACGTATCAACCCGGATAAACCTTTAAAATGTAAGAACGAAACTAACATTAGAAAACTAAGTTTTATTTACGATCTGAAGAACAAATGTGGTGTGATTTACGATCTTATTAAATGAAACGGTAAAAATATTAAAAATTAATATTTTTCTAAATACTTTTCGATTTCAAGTAAGTTTCCATTAATTTATTTTTCATTAATGCGTTTTTGGCGTCAATTACGTAAAAATGACTTAAATAAGAACAGAATTATCAATGTGATGCATTTCTTATTCAGACGAAGTTTTAACATCTCTTATTTAATGAGTAAATTAGTTAATTTATTAACGTATTTTCCAGGTGTGCTTCCCGATATTAAACCAAATTTTACCTACGAAACGAAGGTCTTTATACAACTAAACAATTCACACAGTTATAAGTTTGAGAAGGATGTTGCGTCAGCGGACTTTTCTCTTCCATGTTATAGTGCGTATTTACAATCTCGTCTAAAGTTAGTTTATTTACACCTTCCAGAGGGGCGTTTTCAACCCCACATGCGACCCCAGATGGAGTCATTGAGCAATTTTGTTGATGTCGCCCGAACATACCTTACTAAATTTCATATTTTCAGTGAAAAATTCTTAATGCACATAAAAGAATGTCAATACATATTTTTGTTCAATTTTGGTAATTAATTATGAAATAAACATAAAATTAAAATTTTTAATCATATTAAAAGTAATTTTAGCTTGATTTAGCTAAGTTAGGTTAGATTTTGGGTGGTGGAGTTTCGGACGTTAAAGGGATTCTGAAAATGGGTGCCAGACATAAAAGGTGGGGAACCGTAATTCCAAAAGGTTCCTCACTTTTTATTTGTTGCAAAATAATTTATCAAACAGCTATTTAGACTTATGGTGTATAACACCGATTAGTAACCAGATTATTGATCATCATAATCCATCCTAAGTCACTTACGAATTACATCACGAATAAAACGTGTTTCTTTCATAGTAATATCGTAGATCGCTTATATTAATAATGGTTAATCGTCGTTAACAGAAGATGAAAAGGCGGAAGTTTCGCAGGAAGTAAACGCTCTCGAAATTCGTATCAGAGTTCCTACGAAGCAAGTTGGCTTTGGTGGATGTCAGTTTTCAGCGAGGGAAAATGAACAGTATCGAAAAAGCAACGTCAGAAAATGTGAGAACGACACATTCGCAGATTCGATTTCTTGTAAGGTGAGGATTATACAGGTTGGATCATTAGTTTGCAAAATTTAAAACAAACACCTCCTCCGCTTAAAAATTTTGTTTTTCAACGTTTATTCTCATATACTGTATATATATATATAATATATATATATATATATATATATATATATATATATATATTATATATATATATATATATATGTAATAATAATCAGTGGTGGGCACCGTTAACCAAAAAGTTAACTTCGTTAACCGCTAATCCGTTAACGAAAAAGTTAACTTCGTTAACCGTTAATCCGTTAATTCGTTAAACATGTAACGGAAGTTACCGATAAACCGTTAACGTTAACTTTTATTATAAAAAAAATGAAAAACAATATATATATATAATTTAATTTTCCCTCTTCTTCTCGTTCTCCATTTTGTCCATGAGATGCATATTGCCCTTCATGAAAATTAGCATATCAAAGTTTTCATCAGACAGGGATGATCTCTTGGCCCTCAGGATGTCCTTGCCCATAGAGAACAAACGCTCCACTGCAGCACTGGAGGGGATGGCTGTGTTGAACTTGATGAACAAGTCCACCAACACTTGCCCACCCAAGAAGGCAGCATCTGTCAGCAAGTCCTTGGAGTTGGTCTCCAGCCAGGTCTTGACCAAGTTCTGGGCCTTGCCCTTGAGTGACCTGTGGCTTCTGCTGCTCTCTCTTGTCTGGATGACAGCACTGAAGAAGTCATCCTCCTCCTCCTCCTCGTTGTTGCTGCCTCCACTGTTGCTGCCCACTTCGTTGGACTGCTGCTTCATGGCCTCCTCGACTGTACCCTTCATGCTTTTCCTCACCCTGGCGACCTTGGTGTTGTCATACTTGTCCAACCAGATGAGGCGAAACCTGGGATGGAAGGCAGCAGCCAGCTGGCACTGAAAATAATAGAAACTTTTAAACATTTATTTATGAATTTTTTGGGTTAACGGACTTGAGTTAACGAAAGTTAAATGTAACGGAAGTTAATTAGTCCGATAATGATTTTCAAAGTTAACTTAAAAGTTAGATCGTTAACGAAAAAGTTAACTTCGTTAATTAACGATTAACGGATTAACGGTTTGTGCCCAGCTTTGATAATAATGGAATTAACTTCACTGAGAAGAACACAAAATGATAGGTTACATAAATGCGGACAGCAATGAATAAGGGTTTGATCTTTGAACTCTAGGGCTGCAGCCCCACCGTTCCTACAGAGGCTGCCTACGGCAGGCTCTCCAGTAGATACCTAATCCCCCAACCCAAGAAAACCAGTTTCAAAGATTTCTTTTAAATCACCCAACTGCCAATAATGGGATTAACCTAAGTTAATTCCATAGAGGTTAATCCCACCATTTAAACACAGCAATATGGGAAAAACTATAAGTATGGGTTTTTTTACCCTTCTTTGCAACGTCTAATGTCAAATGACGGAGGAGACCTACAACTTTACACGGGATCAGAACCACAGGTGACAACGTAATCTGAGCACAGAAAAAGGTTTCCCATCCAATTACTACCCAGACCCAATGTCGCTTCACTTCGCTGATCTACGGGAAAAGGTTTTGCTAAGAAGGCACACACACACACACACACACACACACATATATATATATATAAGTTATATATATATATATATATATAAGGAAGACAAGATAACGTGAAAGTGGCTAATGTCTTTATACATTAAACATTTTTGTTTTCCAGTTTGAGAATTTGGCATCAGGGCAAGAATTCAGTCTTGAAGTTTGGTGTAAAAACAAGATTGGAAAATGTCAATCAACCAAATTTTCGACATTTACGCTTCCTCAAATCTCCGACTACGTTTCCTTGTTTGACTTCGGACTCACAATTTCCAGTTTCTACGTTCTTGAGAGAGAAACTTCGTAAATATACTTTTTATTCGTAGTTTCTTACGAATTGTTCAATAGTTTTATTTAGAACCGACATTAATCAACGTTATAAATATAATTCTTTATTGATATCATATATTTTTTAGGGATCTTCGAGTCATAAAGATACAAAACACGTTTAATGACAGTTTCTTACAAACCTTTCGCCCAGAAATGATTAAAAGGGAAATGATTATAGCAACTAAAGAGAATATGGTACGCATTAACTATATGTAGTTTGATAAGACTTACAAAACTTGTATTTATTATTTTATGAAATGCATAAAAATAAAGTCTCGTTTTTTCAGGAAATTCTAACTAACTTTTTTTTTGTCTAAATTTTGTAGATGTTCGATGATGAAAAGGAAAAGTATGTCTTGTCTTTAGAAAATTTGAGACATCCTGTTAGAATGGCTATCTTGCTGTTTTATGATCACAATAGTAAGTTTAGCTTTAAAGATTTAAACATAAAATGTTCACGTTTCATTCGTTGAAACGAATCAAATATGACGTTGAATCAGGATTAAACGGAGAAATGATAGGAATGTTCAATTTTCAGGTATTGGTAAAACAGTTTATTATTGGTCGCTTAATTATTTATCGGCGTCAATGACATCCTAATACCTTCGATCGGTTACTCTTTATTTATTTATTTTTTGAAGTCTTTGTTTTTTATTTTGCCGCACACTGACTGCGATTAATTTTCATTAAAATTTGAATAGAAATTATGCAAAAAAAAATTGTTTATCTTCAACAATTTAAAAGTGACACTTACCATCAATCAAAGTGTATGTCAGTCACGAGTAAAAGAAAAGAGATGTACCACGACTTCCTTTCAAAGGAAGTCTTCCTCGTGTCATGATAAGTTATTTTCAACAATTAACTGTTGGTCCTTCTCGAGTGTGTTTGTCTACATTCCTTTTAAATTAGTCGAAACCTGCGAGCCTGTAAAGTGAGTGTAGGCCTTTTTTCCACATCCTGGATGGTCGTAGGGTGGTGTTATGGCTTAGTAGACAGCTGGTTTATTGTTAAAGTATTGTTTAAATTATAACCTTTATACAAACAGGTATGGTGAATGCAGTATAAGAGCACACGTTAAATAATAAGTGCAACCAAAACTCGAAATTACTTAACAGTTAATCCTTTTATCACCTTTAAATGCAGGGATGGGAAACTGATAAATTTTTAGGTCCAGTTTTCGATTTCAGTTTAAGTTTGCAAAAAAATCGATTTCAGTTTCGATTTCAGTTTTTAATTTTTTTTCGATTTCAGTTTATTTTTCGATTCAAGTTTTATATTTTTCGGTTCGATTCAATTTAAATTTTGATTCCAGGTTTCTTTTAATCCAAAGGATTAACATTTGAGTTGAAGTTTGGTCATTCCCACGAATTATCTCACTCACTTATGTAGATAACTAGATATAGATAATATAGCTATTATCGAACTGAAAAATTTAATGGTCAGAAAACACTGAAGGCGTCCTAACCAAGTGATTAAACTTGGGTCAACGAAAGGAGCACAGTAATTTTTGAAAAGTATTTTGATATGGGATAAAAATTTTCCTCCCTAATTCGTTTTCTTTCATTTTTAAAACCTTTGTTTCTAGTACTTTCAGCTACGTTATTTTCTACATTGAATTAAAGGATAAATGGATATTTTAAATCCATACAAATGTTAAATCGCAAAAAAAGGAAAATAATTCGTTATTTATATTTGTTTGCAATCCAAATGCTCCTCAAAACTGAAACACAAAACTGTTATTTTTAAGCTATTCGAATTTAGATTTCAGTTTTTGATTGTTTTTCAATTTCAGTTCGAATTTCGATTTTAGTTGTCAGAATTTTTTTCAGTTCGAGTTTTTTTCAATGTCAGTTCATAAAATAATATCGATTTTATCAGTTTATCAATTCCAGTTCAATTCAGTTTCCCATCCCTGCCGGGCTTTAATACTTTGTACGCTTTAATCCAGGGGTTCCCAACCCTGAGTAAATTACCCCATTGGGATCATTTTGTCTTTTTTGGTTGGGTAACGAAGGCCGTTTTCGGAGGTATACTAGACTAGAAATCAATTGTTTGCCTTAGATTTCGAAGCAAAGGAGATTTCCCACCAAAAGAGCAATTCATTTCTTTGCGAGTGAATCAAGACCTGCAGGTAAACTACTCTTCCAAGGAGCTGTCATGTGTTTGTCATTTATTATGTACCCCCGATGCTTGTTGTTCATCTTGTGATATAAACTAATAAAAGCTGAGGTAATCAAGGGCATGGGAAGTGTGGTTCTGGGGTAATTGAGGTCATGGAAAGTTGGCTTCTGGGCAACGAAAGTGAAAATTTTGGGAACCACTGTTTTAATCGATCAGTCTAAAACCTGTTCACAGTGTCTATTTTAAGACAATATGGAAATAGGACTAAAGGTACTGTGCAAAAAGTAAAATATGTAAAGAGAAAAGAGTACACGGTTTACTAAATCAAAAGTTGATCGAACGGTTCTCTTCTTGACAGGAACGGTGCTTTGAAATACTAATAATAGTAATAGCACTAAAAACATTAATAATACTAATATTAATAATTCTTAATTAGGTCCAGATTTTGTGTCAAAATTAGGTAAGTCTCTTCTTTTTCCAATGGCTTCTCTCTTCCTTTTGCTGCTGACGTTTCGTTCAAGTATATCTGAATATCTTCGGAGCTTGTTAGTAATCTCCTTTAGGAGTGCGACAGTGCTTATATGCATTGAAAGCTTTCAATGCGTATGATATGGTCGCACTCTTAAACTAATTAATTCCTAACAGACTGAAAATGTTCACATGTATTTGAACGAAACGTCACCAAAAGAAATAGAACAAGAATAACTGTGGACAGAGAAAAGACTTACCTTATAATAATAATAATAAATAGTAATAATAATAATAATAATTTACACTTACTGTATAAAGATTAAGAAACACTTTTCACACTACTTTCGGCTTCGAGCCGCAATACAACATATATTCCTCCCTCATTGCTTACGTACGCAAACACACACATATACACCAAACACAATATATATATACACAGTACACACACACACCTTTGTTGGTTACCTTGGTTTTGCTTTTGTCCGATTTGTTCAGGTCAAACTTGTTGCTCTACCTTAGACCTACAGCTTATCGTGGAATCCAAACCACGACCCACCAAGAAAGTCAGAAATTAAAAAGTCCTAACCCGGACTCGCTCTCACGACCTCCCGATCAGCAGCCCAGCGTCTTAACGACTAGGCTACCCAGGCTACCCATTTATCTACGAACCTTTTTATTTTGATGGGACGATGAACAAATGGTTAAGCCGCGCGCCGCCTGCTTTCGCTGAGAAATAAACCCGGGACGCGTGGCTTCGGTCGTCAGCGATGCTGACCACTGCACTCTATATATATATATATGCCAAGTGTCCCAAAAAAACTATATCCTCTTTATAGCATCCTATATATAAGAGGATATAGTTTTTTTCGGACACCCTGTATATATATATATTGAAAACTTAAAATTTAGCATTTTTTAAATATGATAAAATCATTTTCTGGTTAAACTTTTGCGAACTAAAATGAAACAAAATAAAGACCTCAAAAATATCTTAGAATAACTTTTTCGTTTTAGATAAAACTCGAGTTTCGGTCATGAGTTTCTTATCTACAGACACAATAGAGACAACAGGTGCCCAGGCGTATGTCATTCCTCTTATAGTTGGAGGAGTGTTATTGGTTCTCATCCTTATTATTACCATGTAAGTAATAATACTTTAGCTTAAATTCTCTCCTAAAAATTTTTTCCTTTTTTTTTTATTGTATGAAAGTAATCGATGATGTAGTTTTAGGTTTTGAAAACAATTAATTGATTTTAATATTTAAAAATATAATATTAAAATTATGTAACATTAATTGATTTATTTTTTTTATTTTTTTTTATTTTTTAATTCTGAAAAATAAATACTTTCATTTTCAGAGTGCCAAGGAGAGTTCAGAGAAAACGTATTGGTAACAGTAAGTGTACACACACACACACACACACACACACACACATATATATATATATATATATATATATATATATATATATATCGAGAGAGAGATCGAGATCCAAATTTTTCCTACCCTTGATAAAATTAAGTGAAAGTTAATCTAAAAATTAGCCAAAAAAAAATGTGTGTAATTTTAGTGTTTTTTGCAAAATTGGAATCTTTATTTTCCCTCTCAATTTTCATCTTTTGTTAAAGTCCTTTTGAATAATATTGAATATGAAACTTCATTTTTTATGTTATGTGATTATATTTATGTTATTTCAATATTTATTTAAGTAGAAATGCTTATGTGAAACACGTTAAACTATACAAAAAGGCCTCCAGTCAATCTAATATGTTAGGCCATAGGTTCCCAACCGGTGGGCCATGGTGGATTTTCTAGTGGGCCACAACTAGTGTTTGTAATGCTTCAAAATAAGTCAGATATATATATATATATATATATATACATTTAAACTGCAAACACGCAGTATAATTAACGTAAAGAACGACGCTTGTATAGGAGAATATTCCGCGTAAGATGAGAGAGAGAGAACGAAACAAATGAAAAAATGTGGTAACCACCCGGGAATCGAACCCGGGATCTTCCGATTGCCAGTCAGATATGATAACCATTACACCATGGGCCTCACTCAATCAAATGCCGTAATGCCTCTACATACGCGCAGAAACCAATGCCCCAAGGGGGCACCTATCGCATGCCGTACATTATATACATTTAAACTGCAAACACGCAGTATAATTAATGTAAAGAACGACGCTTGTATAGGAGAATATTCCGCGCAAGATGAGAGAGAGAGAACGAAACAAATGAAAAAATGAGGTAACCACCCGGGAATCGAACCCGGGATCTTCCGATTGCCGGTCAGATATGATAACCATTACACCATGGGCCTCACTCAATCAAATGCCGGCAATCGGAAGATCCCGGGTTCGATTCCCGGGTGGTTACCTCATTTTTTCATTTGTTTCGTTCTCTCTCTCTCATCTTGCGCGGAATATTCTCCTATACAAGCGTCGTTCTTTACGTTAATTATACTGCGTGTTTGCAGTTTAAATGTATATAATGTACGGCATGCGGGAGGTGCCCCCTTGGGGCATTGGTTTCTGCGCGTATGTAGAGGAATTACGGCATTTGATTGAGTGAGGCCCATGGTGTAATGGTTATCATATCTGACCGGCAATCGGAAGATCCCGGGTTCGATTCCCGGGTGGTTACCTCATTTTTTCATTTGTTTCGTTCTCTCTCTCTCATCTTGCGCGGAATATTCTCCTATACAAGCGTCGTTCTTTACGTTATATATATATATAATATATATATATTATATATATATATATGGGCCACCATGCTAAAAAGGTTGGGAATCACTGTGTTAGGCTCTTTTTAAAATCCTTAAACAATCTTATTCCTTTAAGATCTACGGTAGCTCCTATTGAGTATATCATTAGTCTGGCCATATATGTACTGTATTATTTTTAAACCCATACTACAAATAATTTCCGGGATTTTGCTGCGCAATACGCAGCGAGTATTCTTATATATAACAGTGATGTACCGATTCCAAAATTTAGCTAATACCGATGCCGATTCCATGAAAAATTGCCGATACCGATGCCGATTCTTTGCCTATATTTAAAAAAATCAATTCCCTTCATAAATTTTGCTAATCTAAAGTAAAAACTTTCAATTTTCATATTTTTACATTTCAAATTTGTTTAAATGCTTTCCTTAGCTCACTTCACAATATACAATACCAGAATTTGTAACTCATATACCGCAGCTAAAATGATGTTAAAAAGTCTTATTACTCAGTAAAATGATAAAATAATTTTATTTTAGCTTCATAAATTGAATACCAATATTTAAAGTAATTGTTTTTACTTGTGTTGATAGTATTTTCTTTCTTCAACAATGTGAACAACAACAAAAATTTTCATTAAAATTTCAAGTCCCTGGTGGCCAATTTGAATAAAAAAATGAACATATAATTTAGGTTTATAAAATTATTAAAATATTTGAAATAAAGTCAACATAATAAGATGGCTTAATATATAAATTATAAAGTACAACTTAATATAGAATTATTATTAATATAGAGTAGGAGATTACAATAGTTTATAGTATTTAGAGATTAGCTAAGTAGAGAAAATATAAATTTATGGGCAACTTAACTTACTAAGCTTTGTCTTTTTCGTGAATGTGAAATATTTTTATATAATTACACTTTGAAATGAGTATATATTATCATAAATAGTGTTTTTTGTCTTTTCAATTTTCTATAAATATAGATTTTGTTTTGTAATAAAAATTTTAAAATTTCAAAGAATCGGTGAGAGAATCGGCTAAATTTGGCCGCTGCCGATACCCCCAAAATGGCCGATTTTTCCGGTGCCGATGCAGATTAATCGGTACACCACTAATATATATACATATAAAGGGCATCCGTTTTAATAGAAGAGAAACAGTGGTACGTTATGTTAATGAAATAACTGGTATTTTGCAGTTTCCGACAGCCTAGATGAACCTCTTTTAGAGTCGGCAGTAATTCCAACGGTAAGAACTTTTCTGAATAGAAAATTACCTTGAATTTTAAACCGATAATTATATACAAAATTTAAAAGTCAACACATATTTTCAGATTTTACATTTTATTTGTAAAAGAAAATTATATTGAATTAGATTACACTGAATTAGATTGAATTAGCCTACAGATGTATATGTCATAACAGGCACCCCAGCACCCCTCACTTTCAGGGAATGTAAATTAGAATTTACATTTAAAATTTTCATGAAATATGTTAGGAAAAGGTTACAAATATGCTCTAACCTTTTAAATAAATGAGCCATTGCTCGCTTTTACTACTAATAATAAAAAATTCATTAGTTATATGCTGAACTTTTCTTCCTGAACACCCATCCCTAAGCCTTATACCTCAAACGCCTTTTAGAACTAAGAATGGTCCTGAGAAATCAATGAATTTATCACCTACGAATATTCTTTACAGTAGAGCAATGATCATAATCATTTCTTACCATTATTATATTTTTCAGTATAAGAAATAAAACGTGACAAAATATATAGTTTTAGTAAAAGATAAATTTGTATTTCCTTTCGTTACCAGTCCTGTAAAGCAGAGCTGGGCACTTGCGTTTTTTTGCCCGTTTTTTTGCGGTACTGCGGTACTGCGGTACTACCGTGTTGGTCGGTACCGCGGAAAGTACCGCGGGAAATTTGAATGCGGTAGCGGTACTGCTGTACTTTCAGCGATCCTTTGCGGTACTGCGTTATGCGGTACCGGTTTGGTAGTGCGGTAGTAGTACCGCAGTACCGCAGTACCGCAAAAAAACGGGCAAAAAAACGCAAGTGCCCAGCTCTGCTGTAAAGATGGAAAAAAAGATAAGTCGTTGAAATAATGAAATTTGAGTGAGAATTTAAGCTCAAATAAATTATAATACAGTAAAGTAAAAAAAAATTTGAGTCAGTCAGCAAAATCAAGTTTCGGTCGGAAGCTCTATCCGTAAGAGATATATACCCTTACTGGCTGTTTCCCGAGGTTAGATGAAAGTCTCCAGCTTCACTCCACTCAGCAAACTTATATATTACTCCATTTGAATTTAATACTTTGTTCTTTCCTAGGTCAGTGAGTAATGTAGAGAGGGAACTAAATTAAAAACATGTTTCCATTTGCTCACTATTAATTCCTCGTATAACTAATTCTTACTGAATTCATTGTGTAATTTAGCAAATGTATGAAGCAATACAGAGAATAAATTTATAAATTAATAATAAGTTCAGTAATAACGTCCGCGTCTCTTTCATTTAGCATAAAAGCATTAAGCCTGTAGTATGTTAATTACGCTTAAACAGTAAAGATACGAGTTCCAAGGCGAGAAAAGTATGCAGTACGTCTGCAAAGAATAATCTTTGTGGATTATGTACTGAGAAGATTTGGGTAAATAAGGTTTGGTTGTCAGTGGAAATATTCTTAATTTTACGTGATTTTAAACTGATAAAATTGAAAGAAAAATAGTCGATCCAAAATGAAATACGATTCAAACTTGTCAAAAGATAAAAAAAACAAAAATAACTATACACACTCGCTGCAGTAACAGTAACAGAATTTATGCCTCTCAATGTAACCACAAGACCAGGAAAATATTTCACTGAGGAAACCGCTATACGATATTTCCTTTTCATTGAAAAAACTACATAATAAACTGTGTTATTTACATACATGTTTCTTGTAATGTAAATCGCTTTGTTTTACGAGACAGATTTGCGCGTAAACATAAATAGTTAATACACATTTCAACGAAACAAGATGTAAAATAAAAAAAATTGAAGCAATTTATTAACAAAATGGGAAAATGGGGCTCGAACCCGCATCGCGAGGTATCAGAAGTGAACAATTCATGACTGTAAAAGGAAACTGTTGCAGTTCGATGAAGCCTTAGCAGTGTTTGACTGTGTTCCATTATATTACTTCACCTCCACTATATTACCTTGTCACCTCGCTCCTGATAACTCGCGAAGCGGGTTAGAGCCCCATTTTTCCCATTTTGTTAATAAATTACCTTCTCATATTTTTCATCTTACATCTTCCTTGTAAAACAAAGCCAGTTACATTACAAAACATTTAGCTCAGTAAGAGATTATTTAATGATACATTTTTCTTTTTTTCCTTATTGATATATTTTCCAGCAGAAAACAAAAACTCTCCCGCAACCTTCTATACAAAGAAATATTATCTTCTATTGTCTCAAATCACTCCAAAAAGAAGTTTTGAAGACCATTTATTCTACCAAAGGAAGTTATGTAGCATTAAAATAAGTTATTATGTCATCTGACAAGAAGAAGCTTTGGTACTCAAAAGAAGGGGAAACTTCCCCTAGAATGTACCCTCAAAAAGAAGTTATAAGTTAAATATAAATTTTAATTTACATTCTTGGAGAGTGAGGGATGAGGGGAAATTGTTCTTTCCACGCTTTCGAGTTGTATCTGTGTATGTTATTCATTTTGTAAAGAAGAGCGAATCTCTGAAAACCAGAGTATGTGGAAACAAAATTAAAGGCTTGCGTGGCTTCAGACTATTTTCATACTTTTTATTTTGGCGAACTGTTTTCTGTAATTGTACGTATTTATGTCAATGCTTCATTATTTCAGAAACCAAACCGCATTCACGTCTCCGTTCCAACGACGTCAATCTGCGAGAGAGCTCCAGTCCGTATACCGATAGAGTACGATGGTCCAATGCCGAGAGTCGAGGCATCATTGCCTTCTTCCCTGCCTCCCACTGCAGAGAAGAGGTGTTCGATTACGTCTCGCTCAGTGCGCAGTTCCCCCCCCTTCCACCGAAGAACGAGAGGCACGCGCGGCCGTCAGGGTATAAACACCGCTAACAGACCCTCACCAAGCCACAGAGTAAGGGAGGGGTCTCCTATCCCCCAAAGGTCGTGCCACCCATTCTCCAGGCAGGCGAACCCTGCCTCAGGGAGATCGAGGGAGCAGGACGGGTGGGTAACTGTTAATAGGCGCCCGTCCCAAAGGTCTCCTCAACCGGTCTCCGCAGCGAGGCCACCGATGGAGAATCTCACCCTATTTGTGTCGCGAATTCAGCTCTCGAACGAGGCAAGCGATATTCGACACATGATAGAAGAAATCATTGGTGAACACAGTATAGTGATAGTTAATAAACTAAACACGAAATCTCCGTATTATAACTCTTTTAAAGTAATAATTAAAGGTGTAAATGCGCATTTCAACCCGTATAATATGAGTCAATGGCCAGACGGTATTATTGTTAAGGAGTTTATTCACTTTTCCAGGAGATTTGATAACAGGCAAAAATAATAATAATAATAATAATAGGCGCCCTAACGGTAATGCCTGAAAGTTGTACTGTGTATAATAATAATAATCTTACTAATAATAAATTCTCTATCAGTCATGGCGGATAACTTGTTGAAAATAGTCTCATATAAAGTAAGGTCAGTGAGAAATTCAATTAGATGTTTATAAAATCTGCGACAGTGCAGATTTGATACTCCTGCAGGAGCACTGGCTACCTAAGCAAGAGCTGAAATTCCACTCTACCATCCATGATGACTTTATGTACCATGCGTCATCAGCAGTAGACTTGTCAGATGAATTAATGTACGGTAGGCCTTTTGGTGGTGTGGCTTTCTTATTAAGGAAAAATTTGTCAAAACATATAAGATTTTTAACAGCGATAATGTAAGGTTGTTAGGCATTGAATTACGAGTGAACAATGATTGCATATTAATTGTAAACTGCTATTTACCATACAACAACGGCAGTAATCTAGATGAATACATTGATTTGGTGTACAAAATTAAGTCATTATCAGATAACCCCAAATATTCTCACTGTATAATTATGGGGGACTTTAACGCACATGTGAACTCGGAATTCTTTGTAGAATTGGGTAACATGTGCAAGTCGGCCAATTTAAGTATAAGTGATGTAGATGTATTAGGGGTAGCCAGTAGTAATTTTACATACGTTAGCGATATGAGTGGTACCACCAGGTGGATTGAACGTTGTCCCACTAGTAATAATCTAAAGGATCGAATTGTTAGAGTTCATATTTTGCATGATTTCCTTCTTTCTGATCACAGACCATTAGAAATATTAATTAACGTTACCAATTTATGCGCAACACGACTTAACAAGAACTCAATAGGTAAGAATAATCGCGTCGATTGGTCCAATGTTAATATGCAGCAGAGAATAGAATACAAAGACAGAACATGTCACCTCTTTATAATTTAGAAATTTTGCACCTTGCCTGTAATAATCCTTGCTCAAATGATTCTCACTGTAAACTCATAGATAGGTATTATAGTAAGATAATATACCTGTTAAGAGAAGCAGGAAGCCCCTTGATTAAATCTTACAACTATCATACTAAGGTTATTCCTGGATGGAATGATTTTATTGCCCCCCTGAAGAGGGAATCGAAAGACGCCTATGATTTGTGGTGCTTTCATGGTAGACCCAGATTAGGACCAGTATACATGAATATGTGTAGAAGTCGGGGTCAGTATAAGGCGGCCATAAGGCGATGTAAACAGGAAGAAGAATCTATTCGAGCATCAAAAGCCTGTGAAGCTCGCATAAATAATGATAATAAAAATTTTTGGAAATTTGTTAAGAATCAAACGGGTGTCAAAAATGTCCTCCCTCCGACAATCGATGGGGTGTCGGGGGAGGATGAAATTGCAAAGCTGTGGAAAAACCACTACTTTAACATTCTTAACAGTGTGAGTAGGGATAATCTTAAGATAGATTGCAGCGAAACGATTGTTGGAGGGACAAGGGAAAATATTTTGATATAATTTTCTGAAGTAAAGAGGTTAATTAAAGAGTTAAAGACTGGTTCTGCGTCAGGGGTAGATGACTTATCGAATGAGCACTTAAAATATGCAAATGACGTAGTATGTCTGCATATATCATTGCTCCTATCAGCCATGCTTGCTCATAGCTATATCCCTGCAGAGTTCATGAGGGTATATATCTTGCCCCTGGTCAAAAATAAGTACGGAGATATTCTGTCCAGCAATAATTACAGGCCTATTGCTGTCGCTTCCTCTTCTCGAAACTACTAGAAAAACTCTTGTTACTCCGATTAAATGATTTCCTATGGACATCTAATCAGTTTGGCTTTAAAAGGTCCCACTCAACTGACCTGTGTATCTATGTACTTAAAGAAACAATATTTAAATACATTGACAGTAATTCAACCATCTATAGCTGTTTCCTTGATATAGGTAAGGCATATGATAGGGTGAACCACAATATTTTATTTGCAAAACTAGAAGACAGGAAGGTTCCCATGTACATATTAAATTTATTGAAAATTTGGTATTCCCACCAATCTTTCACTGTTAGGTGGGGCAATGTACTATCCGAGTGTTTTGGCTCCTCTTGAGGGGTGAAACAAGGTTCCTTGCTCTCCCTTATGCTGTTTTGATGTGTATATTGACGGATTAATTGCTTCACTTAATAAGGCAACAGTGGGATGTTGTATAGATAACACAAGGATAAATAACTTAGTTTATGCCGATGATATGGTGTTAATCAGTGGTGGGCACCGTTAACCAAAAAGTTAACTTCGTTAACCGCTAATCCGTTAACCAAAAAGTTAACTTCGTTAACCGTTAATCCGTTAATTCGTTAAACATGTAACGGAAGTTACCGATAAACCGTTAACGTTAACTTTTATTATAAAAAAAATGAAAAACACAATATATATATAATTTAATTTTCCCTCTTCTTCTCGTTCTCCATTTTGTCCATGAGATGCATGTTGCCCTTCATGAAAGATATGGCACAGAATATTCGGGAAGTAATTGCACTGAAATTTCTTCGGTCTTCACAGCAGAGATACTAAAGAGTAAACAGCCTCTGGCGCCACACGCTCACATTTACTTCTCAACGCCATCTATTATCTCATAAAGAAACTAATTCACATTGGGACTTGAAAGTACCGGCAGGATCAACCGAGTAGAAAAATAATTATGGAGATTTTAAAGATGTGGTACCTAAAAGTACCGCCAGGACATAAAGGGTTAAGGTGAAAATGCTCCCATTGTAAGACATCAATTGACTTAATTTATGTCATCAAAGTGACATGAGAATTGAAATCTTACCTGATCAGTTTTATGGTTCTTGAAATGTATCAAGGAGACTACTAATAAAGTACTCACAGACATATTATAAATATACATGACTTACTTGACAACGATTATTTTTAAATATTCACTAGCACAAACATGTTGCGCAAGAGACAGACTGCAAATGAAACGAATGTAGTTATTTGTTGTAATTATTACATATATATTATTGAAAGTGCTTTAAAATGCTCGTGATATTTCTTGAAAGAAGTTGAAACATTCAACTCAAATGGTAAATCTTTCCGCCTGATTTTACAGTCGACCATGTTTTGCTCAAACCAATGCCATAAATAACTACCATATTTGGTAAGACACAAATTGTGGCGACGGAAACAAATATATCGCCTGATTTTGCACTGCGGAAATGGAAATTCGTTCATCACTATTAACAGTGGCGGATTAATTGCGCACCTGCTCAGCACTGAAAATAATAGAAACTTTTAAACGTTTATTTATGAATTTTTTGGGTTAACGGACTTGAGTTAACGGAAGTTAAATGTAACGGAAGTTAATTAGTCCGATAATGATTTTCAAAGTTAACTTGAAAGTTAAATCGTTAACGAAAAAGTTAACTTCGTTAATTAACGATTAACGGATTAACGGTTTGTGCCCAGCTTTGGTGTTAATAAATGCCGTGATATGGTGTTAATAAGTCCCTCTGTTAAAGGTCTGGATCGGCTACTAAATGTCTGCGAAGTGTATTCTCAGAAACATGATATTCCTTTTAATGTTACAAAAATTAAGGTTATGCAATTTCATCCTAAAAGCTGTAATGAGCCAGCTGATATAAGGTTTAAAATGAATGGTGAAGTAATTGAGGAAGTACAAGAGTTTAAGTATTTGGGTCAAACTATTACCAGCTCCTTGAGTGATGACTCGGATATAAGAAAACAATCTCGAAGCCTGTGTGCTAAAGCGAATATGACCATAAGGAACTTTCGTTTCTGTACAAGTGAAGCTAAAGACACAATCTTTCGTACTTTCTGCAGTAATATATACGGTCAGCAACTCTGGGTGAATTATAAAAAAGGTTCTGGCAGAACCCTAAATTTGCTGTACAACGGGTCTTTTAGACTCTTACATAAATTACCCCCGAGATGCTCAGCTTCGCAAATGTTTGCTACCCGCAATGTCCCGAGCTTCCCGGAGGTAACAAGACGTGCTCAACACAGTCTAATGCAAAGAATTAAAAAATCAACCAACCCGATCATCCAAGCTATCCATGAGTCCTGCCATTTATCCTCTAAGCTCTGAACTTCTTGGTACGGAAACGTCTGTCTGTAGCTCCACTTAACTTCGACAGTGCAGTATTATTTCTAATCAATTGTATATATTTCTATCCTTAGTATATGAACTGTCATTGTATTAATAATATTTGTCATATGGACTATAGTCTGCCAATAAACATTTTCATTTTCATTTTATATATATATATATATATATATATATATACATATATACATATAATATATTATATATTATATATATTATATATATATAATATATATATATATATATATATATATATATATATATATATATATACATATATATATATATATAAAATGAAGAGGTTTATTGGCAGACTATAGTCCATATGACAAATATTATTAATACAATGACAGTTCATATACACAGTTGAAGATCTTTAGGTCTTCTTGAGACCAGTTTTAGTCGGCTCTTTGAATTCCTTGCGGTGCTGAGCGACTGCGCGGAGAAGGTACTGCTTTTGCGCTTCATCCTTCGTGATTGTGCTGTTGAAAGCCTTAATGAGCGCAACTCCTCTTTCTGCGCAATCGTTAACCATTGCTATCTTCTCTACACGTTCCTTCATTCCTTGGTAAGCTGGATCTGTGTTCCAATCATTTGGTGTCTTGGACAGGAATGATTACGCCTGTTCACTTCCGTGCTGCATGACGAGGTTGAAGAAGATTGCTGAACGTTTGATGGCATAGAATTCCAAGGGATTGCTCGAGGAGAACGTTTTTCCGTCCACGCGCTTGAGTCCTTTTCTTTTTTCGGGAACAGCTACGATGTTGGGAGCAATCCTCTCCTTCGTGGACGCGTGAACTCGAGGATCAAAGAGTGCCAAGGGGATTAAGTGCTCAGAAATGAACCACAAATGCCGCGTCGTTCGTCTTTCCTGGGTGAGCTTTCAGCTGGCGCAAGAAAGTGAGGTCATTCAATGGAGCCATGTATGCAACACTGGCCTCGTTCCAGTAGCGGCCGTAAAGGAGCGTGATAAACAGGCTTAGTTCCTCGATGTTCCGTTTCTCGGTCTGAAGCAAGGTGAATTGATCTCTGAATAGGAACACCTTGAGCGTGTAAATGGCCTTGGCCATCCATCGCGCATGGTGCATGGCTCCAGGGCTTCGAATTCTCAGGACCGTCAAGCTTCCCTCCCAAGAAAAGGAGGCAGAGAAGCATCAGCTCTTCTTCTTGACAGCCTCCTTGTAGTAGGAGACCATTTCCCTCCTCTGCTCTGCTGGTTCAATGAACAGGCTGTCGGGTGCACTCTCGAACTTGCTGCGATCAATAAAAACCCAGCTCTGCTTCAAGCGCTTGAATAGGCCAATTTCAGGTCCACTGGATGTTCCGAAACAAGCACCGAAGGCCGCAGCAAGGACGACTTCTACCACGTGGTGTCGGCAAGCGATCCACACCAGATCAATACCCAACTCCTTTTCAATGAGAGTACAAGCTCCAGCATGAAGTCCCGTGTTGGACGCAGTTGTATAAAAAACAAGACTTCGAACGTTGCCCCTCAAAGACCAGTCGTCCACAAGCTTCAGGCACGCCTGAGCCTGAGATGCTCCAGTTGCAGCAACTACCATTGGAACTCCAAGGAGTTTCTCTTCCCCGTTACCGGTTACAAGCACAGCCACACGGTCCACCACCTCTAACCCTTGGGAGATATCTGTAAGCAGCTTACTATCCCAGTGCAAGAGAAGGGGCTCATGGGTCTTGAAAGTGGCCTGATCTTCGCGGCACACCGCTTCACGTGTACATTGTCTCACGCGACGAATGGTGCTGCGTGAGATTGACACTTCGTCCAAGTTGTGCCCCAGCGATTTAATAGTTGCTGCTACCACTGCCATTCCTTTCCTGTCACTGATGTTGTGGCGATCCAAGGCTAAGGAAATGTCAGGCGTGATCACAGACTTCAATCGCTTAGGAGTGGAACGTTTTCGTGCTGACTCCTTAAAAACTACAGTATCTGAATCACGTGTCACTTTCGTGAAATAATTTTCATATATATATATATATAAAGTTAAAGTGGGGGTGGCCGTCAAACATCAGTTAGTCATTATTTATTATCATTTTCTAGATTTGATTTTATAAATTAATTTCACTCGTGAAATTCTTGATTCTGACTTGAATTAATTTTGAAATTTTGGAATGAATTTTTAAAAAAAAATTTTGTGAACTTTTCATAAAAGAGAAACACGAAATGAAAAACACTTCGGCCATTTTATTTACATTTCCTTGTCTTTTAAAACATTTTAAAACGAAGGTAAAATTTGGAGAGAATGTCTGAAGTTGGTGAAAACTATAAATAAAGTGTCATCTGCATTCCATTCCATCACCAAAACTAAATAATTTTACCTCGCACTACCTGGAGCCCCCACCCATGGCGAGGGCATATTATATATACACACTGTATATATATATATACTGCCCAAGTAACATTGTGGTTAAAGATGCTGGGTCGCTGAGCTAAAGGTCGTGTGATAGAGTCCCGTTTCAGACTTTGTGATCTGAGACTTCCTTGGCAGGTCGTGGTTCGGATTTCACGTTAACCTGTAAGTCCAAGGCGGGGCAAAGAGCTTGAACTTCGTCAGAATAAACAATTCAGGCGGAACCGAAAACCAAAGGAAACCAGTGTGTGTGTGTGTGTGTTGCACAAAACATTCTTTGCATGTTGACAATTCTTAAAAAGGGGTCGTTGCGACTAGAACTTTTAATTTTTGCAGGTTAAAAACACAAAAAAGAAAAAGCGAAAAAAAACACCCAAATCCCAATTAAAAAAGTGTGACAAAATTATCAATGAAGGCCATTTTATGGATGAAACAAGAACTATATAAAGGAACCATTATAATTATCGGTCCTGATGAGAAAAGACAAGACTCCAAAGACAGTGTCAAGGATTTGTGACTAAGTTGTTCTAAATTGGTCGTAGAAATGTGATCCCTTAATGTTGATGGGGTACCCACTGCTACTTACAAGCTAATGATACACACTCAGGAAGAATTTGATTTTATATAATAAATGAATGTAATGAATAAAACGTTAAAAAACTTACGTTTGTACGGAAGGACTAATTTTATTTGGCATCAATTGCAATGACAAAACCAAATGAGGCCAGTTATTTAAAGTAGGATTCTCCTATGTTTAACATATAAATTTGATACTGAATAAGCAAGCCATTACTTACAGTAATTTCAATCCCAATTTGCAACCCAAAGTAATCCCAGTTATTATAAGGTAAGATCTTATTATTTGGTGATTAACATACATCCTTTGATGCTATAAGAACCATTACCAAGTTTCAATCTTCTAACGGCTAATCCTGGAAACAAAGCCAAAGCAACATCTTAGGAGTTATACTCTATTTAAATAGAGCTCACACACACACACACACACACACACACCAGGCGCGGATCCACGGGGGGGTCGAGGGGGTCCGGACCCCCCCCTGCTCACGGTGACCAACGATTTTTCGATTGCGTTTGTTTGCTCCTATATATGAAAAATAAGACCTGAAGACTTAAAATGGCTTATGGTACATGTATCCCGGTTGCCACAAAATTAATTTCCTTAAAAAGAATAAAGAAAAAAAAGTTTATGTCCGATCCTGAGACATTTCAGACCTGGCCTGGGTGTGTGAACAAGCAGGATTTTGATAACGGGAATATACTTCAAATCCATCTAAAGCTATCTTCAAATATGAAAATTTCCTACCGAGGGGGGACACCCCCCCCTGGCGCTCGCTTCGCTCGCGCGTCCTCGCCCTTCGGCCGAGGACATATCAGTAACGAGCCCCACCAAGACTGGACCCCCCTCTGCTTAAATTCCTGGATCCGCCCCTGCACACACACACACACACACACACAAAATTAAATATATTCACAACTCCAATTTCCCTTTAATTAGTCAGTTCGTCAATCTGTAAATTTAGTAACAGTTTTGATTTAGGCCATTACCACTCTCGCCACTCAGGTTTAGTCAGTGGTCCCATACACAATGGGAGCACAACGTTGTTCTAGAATAAAAAGACTACCCTCCTAAAGCAACGGAATGGCCATGAGGCATGATATCCTTAGGGAAAGTATACCATTCCGAAACAAAGGCATGAGGTTCTTATCTAAGATAGATATGTAACCTTGTGAATTAAGAAGTTCATCTACAAACAAAAGGTAAGTTTTCCTAGAACACCAAATACCTACCCACGCCATAATAGCACAACTAACGAATTTCACAGTCGCTTGCACCAATTTGAGATTGAACACATATCTACAAATGCTCCATACCCAGATCCCTCTTCCTGAAGCAAATTGCTGGAATCTTGATTCATCTGAGAAGACAACAGAGTACCAAAACTGATCATACTTGTCCTTCATCTACATTCTACATGGACCACTCATATCGTTTCCGCTTATTAGTCTCGGAGAACAATGGCTTCCGTCTAGTTACACGTCTTCTATACCCAGTTCTACGTAGGACATACGACAAACACCATCAACAGTCAGTTCAACTACCACAATGGTACCAAAGACCACACACCAAAGTATCCTCAAGTGCAACGGTTCACCCAATAACACAAATCATAAACCAACAAAACCAACCTCATGACGACCAATTCCCAGCAAAAATTAAAAAAACTTTATTCACAAAAAGAATACAACTTCAGTGGCGCACCGAGAAATTCCTTTTGTAAGGCTGACAACCCGAAATTTTTTTTTGTAAATTTAAACCTGTAAGTAAATGCTGTAGCAGAATAGGCTTCAATGCACGCGAATATGTCCTGGATATGCGATTGTCTTTTGTTTTGTGTGCGTGAGAGCGCGAGGTATGCATGGCGAATGTGTGGGTATTCTATTATTGGTAGTGATCGGCGACGCAAATTTGTCCTTCTTACTTTGTATTTGAAAGTGTTAAAAAGTTTGTTCGAATTCTAAACAAGGGAATATTGTGGCTGAATAATTAATTAAAAGCTAAATTGTTTTAGATATTTTTTGTATTTATTGTAATGTTTGAAAGGGATATATCTATTTGCTAATGTTAACAGGTTATAGATTAAATTCTTTCGTGAGTGAGTGTATACAAGTTAATGAAAGAGTTTTGACAGATTGAACGAGATTCAAGGTATTCCCGTTCTGCTTGAAGAATAACACTTTGAAACCTCTTTACGCGGAGGTAGGTTTAATTCGTGTTGTTTTAGTTACACTATTTGTTTATAAGTTTTTTAATCACGAATTATGTATATTTTGTTTAAAACTGTTTAATTTCTACATGAACATTCTAGTTCATTGAAATCGTTTACGTGATCATTATAAATTTAGGTTGTATATTAAGACCTATAACGAACCTATAGGTTTCATAACGGGACGACTCTTTACGCATCGACGTGACGGGCTATTAATTTATTTACTACACTCAGAATCAAATCTCGCTCCGCTCTGGAACTGTACTGTTATTTGTATCCTGATACTTTACCCAATTGCCTTGAACGGCTGCTAAGTATTTTTTGTACCTTTGTAAAGAGTTAACTGTATTTCCTTATTATATTTTGTAACATCATTCCTGTTATTACGAATCTGGTGTTAGAGTTATGTAACTAGTACAGAGACAGCAACTGAGTGAGAGCGAAGAAACTGTGGAACTTGTACAGCCCACCTAACCTCTTGGAAGCTGTTTTGGAAAGAGAGTATATGTCATCTTTCCAGGAAAGATCACGAGAAAAGGAAACAGCCAAGAATGTTAAGAGAAGAGGAAGGATTGAGTTGTGTATTGTTGAAGGTAAAGGGATTGTCGTGTGGAAGATTGTGACGCGTAGACAAATGAAGGAACTGAGTTTTTGAGGCATTGAAAGCCACAAGATTTTTTGTGCCCCAATTAGAGATAGCAGAAAGGTCAGAGGTCAGGTGTACCACAGCCGTCTCTCGCGAAACATGGAGTTACTGTTGAGAGGGACGCTTTGGGAAGCGGGTGGAGAAGTGAAGAATGGAATCATCAGCATAGCAGTGCATAGGACAAGAAGTGCGACTTAACAGATCATTGATAAATAAGAGGAAAAGAGTGGGTAACAGGACAGAACCCTGAGGAACATCACTGTTAATAGCTTTATGAAAAGAACAGTGGCCATCTACAACCGCAGCTATAGATCGGCCAGAAAGGGAGTTAGGAAGGCACAGATAGAAGGTTGGAGACCGAAGGAAGGCAGTTTGGAAATTAAAGATTTGTGCCACACTCTATAAGAAACTTTTTATATGTCTAACGCAATAGCAAGAGTTTCATCGAAATCCAGAAAGGAGGATGACCAAGAATCAGAGAGATATACAAGAAGATCGCCAGTAGAGCATCCCTTGCGGAACCCATGCTGACGATCTGGAAGAAGATTATGAGAAGAGAGGTGTTTAAAAATCTTCCTATTAAGGATAGATTTAAAAATTTTGAAAGACAAGAAATCAAAGCAATTGGACGATAGTTAGAGGGTTGAGAGCGGTTGCCCTTCTTTGGGACAGGCTAAATGAAAGTACACTTCCAGCAGGAAGGGAAAGTACTAGATGAAAGGCAAAGACGAAAGAGTTTGCCTAGGCAAGATGTCAGCACAGAAGCACAGTTCTTGAGAACAACAGTAGGAGCACCATCAGGATCTTACGTCTTCCTAGAGTTGAACCCAGATAGGGCAGAAAAAACATCTTTGGAAGAGATTCTAATTTCAGACATAAGGTCAAAGGGAGGAGAAGATAGAGGAACGGCACCGGAATCGTCCATGGTTGAGTAGGGAAAGAAGAGGAAGCAAATTTGCTGGAGAGATTCTTAGCTCGATGTCAGAAAGAACGAGAAGAAATAGAATTGGATCGGTTTTCACTTCACCTTAGACCTACAGTTTAACGTGGAATCCGAACCACGCCCCACCAGCAGCCCAGCGTCTTAACCACTAGGCCACCCATTTATCTACCAACCACTTTCTTTATTGTGTGGAAGAATGAACAGCTGGGTTTTGCTGCTCGCCGGCTGCCGTCACCTGGTCTTGATCCCGGGGCCGATGGATTTCGTAGTCAGCGACGCTAACCACTACACCACTGAGTCGCATATGTTAAAACTACAAAAAGAAACAAAAGGAAATAAAATGAAAAGTACACGTAGCGACAATACCAACATATACAATATATATTAGTGATAATGACAATAATGTTTATTGGCAGGAGACAGATACCCCCATCGTCAAAAAAGGTACAATATCCATCAAGGTAATCAACGATACAACTAATTAAACAAATTTAAAAAAACAAAAAAGGACTACGATAATAAAGAAATAACAAGAGTACATGTAAAGAAACGAGTAATAATAAAATGAGCAATAACAGCTTCATAAAATGTACATGTAATGGAATGTACAGTAGGACTGATGAATAGCTTGAACAACTGGATTGTCTGAGTTTCTAATTCTTAGCATTAGACTGTATTGAGCACGTCTTGTTACCCTCAGAGAGGATCGGAACGTTGCGGTTAGCGAACATTTAAGAGACTGAGCATCTTGGAGGTAAATTATACAGCAGTCTATAGGATCTGTTGTAAAATAAATTAAGAATTCTGCACGAGCCTTTTTTATAATTAACCAAGAGTTGTTGTCAGTAAATATTAGTGCAGAAAGTACGAAAAAGAGTGTCTTTAGCTTCGCCTGTACAGAATTTGAAGTTACTTATAATCATGTTTGCCTTAGCACAGTATCTTCGATTTTGTTTCCTTGTGTCTGAGTAGTCACTCGAGTTTGACCCAGATAGTTAGATTCTTGTACCTGCTCTTTGGTTCGTCTCTCATTTTGAAAATAACATTAGCTCTTGGGTTTGAGCTTTTATGCTGGAATTGCATAACCTTAGTTTTAATAACATTAAAATTAATGTCATGGTTCTGTGAATATAATTCATAGGTTTTCATAATATCATCCAGACCTTACACCAAAGGGCAATAATTATTAACACCATATCATCGGCATAGACTATATTATTTATCCTCATGTCAACTATACAGCATCCCACTCTCGCCTCATTTAGAGAAACAATTAACTCACCAATATATGTATTAAATAGCAGAGGAGAGAGTAAGGAGCCTTGTTTAACTCCGCCCCATCTGGCAGTAAAAGTTTGAAGTGTATACCTAAATTTCAATAAATTTAAAGCATATGTTGAAACATTCCTGTCTTCTAATTTTTTAGATAGAATAGGCCTATTGTGATTCACTCTATCATATGCTTTGCTTATATCCAAACACAACTATAAATAGTTGAATTACTGACAGTATATCTAAATATAATCTCCTTCAAAACATAAGTACGCAGGTCAAGTGGGACCTCTTAAAACCAAACTGATTAGGAAATGTCCACAAATAATCATTTAGTCGGCGTAGCAAAAGTTTCTCGAGTAATTTTGGGACGCAGGAGACAACAGTAATAGACTTGTAATTATCACTGGATAGAATGTCCCCATATCTGTAAACGTACTCGCTCTCTCTCTCTCTCTCTCTCTATATATATATATATATATATACACACACACACACACACCCACCTTTGGTTAGCTGCCGCCCGAATTGTTCATTCTGACGAAGGTCAAGCTTTTCACTCCACCTTAGACCTACAGTTTAACGTGGAATCCGAACCACGCCCCACCAGCAGCCCAGCGTCTAGGGCCACCCAGGGTACCCATTTATCTACCAACCACTTTCTTTATTGTGTGGAAGGATGAACAGCTGGGTTTTGCTGCGCGCCGGCTGTCGTCACCGGGTCTCGATCACTGGGCCGATGGATTCGTAGTCAGCGACGCTAACCACTACACCACCGAGGTGATGCTATATATATATAAATATATATATATTTATATATATATATAAAGTGTTTACAAATCGAAAGTACAGTATATTAATACTCTGTGTTCCTAAATTAGCGAATGAATTGTCAGTTTCTTTGTCGTTACGTGAAGTTTTGATAAGTGGCATTGTTTTCCATGTACAGTTTTGCTACTTCGTATAATGCTTTGAATTGCCTCTGAAAACAAGAAGGAAATGTTGGAGTTAATAAACACTTCAGTCAGAATGTAAACGCGAAAATATAAGTAAACAAACTCAAAAAACTTCTGAACAATTTTTTTTTTTTTTTTAGCTATTTTCTAATGGATGTCAATTCAGATCTGAAGTTCAATTTATATTTTGTGATATGTTCACATGGAAAAATGTATTTTTCTTCATTTTTGCTTTAAATATGTAAATAATACTATTATATTAACCTTGGATACTATAAACTGGGGTCTGTATCTCCGGACTCTCAATGCACAGTTGTACACATTTATCTCCTGGTAGATTTGTAAACGATTGATAACATTCACAGCACCGGTAACTAAACCACAGCTGGTAACTCCGTCACTGGAAGATGGAAGAAATTTAACTGTTATTAAGTCAGTTTATAAAATTTAAGTTTCGGTTATCGTACGATAAACTATTCCTATATCTTGTTAAGTGATTATTCTCAATTACGAGAAGTTGAGTAAAGAGATGTGAATCACAATGAAAAATGGATTTATGACATTCAGTCCAAGCATCTAACGAAGACCCGAAAGTTCGCGTTCCAACAAATCTATTTCACGTTGTGGCTTTACTCCCTTTATTCCTCTATCCTTATTTATAAAAATTCGTTAAAGATAGATTATTTATCTATTATTTTAGCTAAAATTACTAACTGAAATATTCTCAAAGGTATCTTTCCATTACTACCGAAAGTAGGATGCACTATATACCTTTTCGAGTGAGGTGATGCTTCAATTGCTACTAACTATACGCTACTTTCCTCCTTTTCTGCTTTTAGTAAGTTATTTACGAAGATTATTATAAATAGAATGTACAATTGTTGTGAAACTTATCCGCATTCCAATATGAATTTGCTAAATGAAGGTCACAAAAATGGTGTTCCTAAACTTAATTGAAAATATCAGAATTTCACGGGAAAAAGTGAAACTTTGATTTTGAGTTTCATGGATAGAGAAAGACGAGATGATCCCACAGACTATTAGATGAACAGTTTCGGAAAAAAGTTCGTCCAGAATTTTAAAAAAATACTAATTATTAATGACTGGTTTTTGCTTTGAAAATTTTATGAGTTACCATAAAGAATAAAATATGCCAGGAAAAATATAATACTGTAATACCAATTAGTAATTTTTTAAGCTTTTAAAGTTTTTTATGTTCGTAGACGAAATTTTTTTTTTCGAAATTATGCAATGCAATGAAATACATTTTCATTTATTATTTCTTTTAATATTTTAATAAAAACTAGTTTGTTCACACTAACTTCTTAAACACACACACACACACACACACACACACACACATCGATCCTAAACATTTGTTCAAAGCCAAAAAGGTAAGTAATATACCTGCAACAAAGTACAATTGGTGTACGAGTGCTTGCTTTTTCCAGGATAAAATTTGCTATTTGTTCCAGGAGAGAGATCTCTGGTGGATATTCTGGATTTATTCCCCAGTTTGTCACTTGAACTATATTCAAATGATGAGATGAATCCTAGACAAAAAAAAACAAAAACAAAAGGAGAAATTTGTTTATCAAACTTCTATTTTGTATTTGCCTTCCACTTTTATAAATTAATAATAAACACAAAACAATCTCTCCTTCTGACACTACTCTTACCTTAGTGGCAATTTTGGCTATGTAATGATAGCCAAGGACATCGTAGGTAGAGTCCAATTTTTCCACGCTAAGGTGAAAATTGCCGTAATCCATGGTAGACGCTTCTTGCAGTGGGAAAATAGCTGGAAATTCCTAAAACAAAAGAAAAATGAATTAATGACGTGAACTCTTTGAATTTCAAAAGCGATTGACCATTGGAATGAAACTTAGTCCTACACCGCTGAATATCGTAGGTATAATTTTCCCGATTTTTAAATATAATTCCAAACATTTGAGCTTTTTGTGAATAAAAACATGGTCATTAAATAAAATTATTTAGAGAGAAAATTTCGATTAGAATTTGAAGAAAAATTGATGAACGTAATTTTAAATTAAATTCCAACAAATTTTTAATTTTATGATTTTTTTTTAATATTTTTACACTTTTTTTTTTTTAAGTATTGATCTTTGAAGTAAAATGTACTACGGATGAACCTGAACCCTACCTCACTTTCTTCAGTATAATTGAGGATGAAAAGATATGAACATTGTTTCATAAAGATCATTTTCCAGAAGTTGTGAAGGGTCGACTGCATGGGATGCTCTGTGATGATGATGGGATTGCTAATGTCTTCGAGGTTGATGTAAATTGCGTTCAAATAATCGTTCTCATTTTCTTGGATTTCACTTACAAAGAGAACTTTATAAGTTTCACAAGGCAAGACCAAACGGTTTCTATTCAAATTGATGCACTTCATTCCGTTCTCGTAGGAATGATTTACCGGTTGCTTAATCAATCTGTCATATAAGTAGTCGGCTTCTTTCAAGTAAGATTTCCAGTTTGTTTGAAAATCGGTTGCGCTTATAAGCCCAATCTTTCCGAACATGTATTCATAAAAAGTAGACAGCGCTAAGTTGTATTGTTGGATATTCTCTATGAGCCCTGCCCGACTCTCTCTCATTGTCTTTAAGATCGCGATAGGATCGCTCGTAGAAAATACATCAAACATTTCTTTGAGAAGTAATGTCATCAAAACTGTACCTGTCCGTCCAATACCTGCTGAGCAATGAACAACGATTCCACCTGCATGGATAAGAAGGAGATAATGGGTACGCCTTTAATCACCTCATCTCACTTACAAGGCATTTTTATCACCTCTTAAACCAAAGCAGGCAATTATTATTCCCTACACGTGACACAATTCGGAATAAGATGCAGTATTTTATTTCGCACAGTGTAAATTGTATTCAAACCTCGTGAACAGTCCTGGATCATGAAACTCCATTTTTTTTTTTATCAATATTTGTTGGTAAAAAACAAGAGTTTCAAGACAGGATTTGTTTTTAACCGACTGTAAATATAAATACAAATCACTTCACACAAAGGAAAATGCGTTTATTACAATTATATAATTACTTATATTTTCTTATATCACCTGAAATATGTACATAAATTGACCTTTTACCGTTTTAATATAAATATACATCAAATAAAAGTAATTCCCCGAAAAGGCCTATAAATATTAGTCTTTTATTTTACCTCTCTTAAAATCTCTCGTAACGCTATGAACCATGGAGACGAGTGGAAAAACCTGTGACGGGACTCCGTGGTCGGGCCACTTGATGAACTGGTAATGAATGACTCGCTTCGCTGCCCAACTTTCTTCTCTATTCGATACCTTCAAATATCGTAAAATGAAATATAGTATTTGAAATATAGCGTCAAGAATACTTCAGTTATTGCGTAAATTGGTATAATTTTACAGTTTAAGTGGTGCGGATGGATTACTTTCCACTTTAATGTTATTCTTATTCCCATTCTTCTTTTCCTATTCTTATTCCCATTCTTACTCCCATTCCCGATCCGCAAAAGTGGGAATGCACAAAGTGACAAATCCAGATTTTAAATAAAAAAAAAAGGTTTCTTGATCCGAGAAAAAATTGTCAGTCCCGTTCGCATTCGTGGTAAATGGCGCCAAATAAGCAAGGCTAATATTTCCTAATCTAACTGAAATGAACCTAACCTAACTTTGGAGCAAAGTGGGAAAGTCGTGGATGAGAACGAGAATGATATAAATGAGAATAGATTAATTTGAGAATTGTCTCGTTTGAGATTCCTACTCATGGATTTATTACTTTCGGGCACCGAATGAAATGGGAATCACTCATTAAGTGGGATGACGTCGTGCAAAAAAAGGAGTTAGCTAAAAAGTTATATGTAATTTACGTTCCAATAATAATATGGCGTATTTACGACTTTTCAATAAGTTGACATTTTTTGGCTATAAGCTTCTCTATATATCTATCTATCTATCTCTCTATCTATCTATCTGTTTGTCTATACATATATTTTCTTTTTCAAAATGTTCTGAAAAATGGCTTTGTATTTTTTTAAGATCAAGATAAGGGTTCATTAGCAATAATTATTTATATTTTCGGGTTACTCAGTCGACTTTAGGAATGAAGTGATATTTCCCAAATTTTTGTCAATAATAAAAAGAGAGTCCCCACTTTCCTTTTTTGCTGGTCCCCACCTCTCTCTAAAGGTTGGAACAAAGTTAAAAAAGTATAATGAAGCCTTCCAGCAGTTTTGTTTGCGTTTTTTAACTACAATTCGAAGTTGGTTATTGAAATGTGAAAATAGTTCCTCCTTTAATGAAACCTCAACTTTACACGTTTAGGCAAACTGTTTTATACCACGGTTTTTAATTTTATTTTGTAATGTCGATATAATTGGTTCAAAATCGGTCCAGAAAGGAAAGTTGTTCCCACAGAGCACCGTTTCTAAACATTTAATTACTTCATTTGCTGCATGAGCCGATTATGGCGCGCTTTCTTTGTAAATCGAATGGTCCATCATTAAAGTCGTTGGAACAACTTTCCTTTCTGCAACGATTTTGAACCAATTATATCTATAATGAAAATAAAATTGATACAAAATCGTTCCACATTCAGTTTAAATGGAACAATTAAAATTTCAGAAATGTTCGTCTGTATGAAACAACCTTGTTTTACAGTGTACAGTTCATTACAGTAAATATTATTTTTCATTTTTCATTTCTTAGACAAACATTTAAATGGAAAAATAACCTTACTTGAAGAATTGATCGTATGAAATGTGGCTGTTGAACGCGGTCGATCACATCAACGGAAAATTCTTCCATCTCTAAACTTTGGTTGGGATCAAAGTAGTGGCCTACTTTACTCTGAAAACAAGTCACATTGCATATTATCTCTCTCTCTCTCTCTTCTCTCTCTCTCTCTCTCTCTCTATATATATATATATATATATATATATATATATTAATCATAGCTATTACCCTATTTCTAGTCTTAATTAATAGGTTAGATAACAATAGAAGAGTATTGTTTTTGTAAAGTAACAGGTAACCTGTCACACGCCTATATCTTCACTCAGAACAATTGCAGAGGATGTGACCAGCTGAAGTCAACCCGAAGAGAAAGTGGCGAGAGTCGAACCCGAAACCTTTACATTCAGAGCCTATTAATTTGTAACCCGTTATTCTTTACCATATACTGTTATACGAGTATATTTCTTTGAAGATAAGTTTGCTGGGTTAATATTCTTTATGCAAAAGCACTCTAAGTTGACTGTCGGGCGTAATACAGTTATGGAAAATAGTTCGCCGATGATATAAAATCTACGTAAAAATAACAATAATTTCAAATTTCAGAAAGCATTCATAATTAGTTGGAAAATAATCTAACCAATAATAGCAGAAAACATTTTGTCGTAGCTTCACAGTCATTCCAACCAATAACTTATTTCTTCTATTGGTTGAAGTATTTTTGCCAAATAATTATGAATCCTTGAAGAATTTTGTAAATTTTCAGTAGTTTATCTTAAATTTTATTCCTTCATCGAATTTCCAATACTACGACACGCGAACCAATCATATTTTCGTGTATTTTTTCAATGTACACGATCTCAATTTCTGATCCAAAGTATTTTATATATCTCTTGACTTTCAAAACTCTTACTGAAAGAGTTTATAATTACAACGGGTAAGTAATTATTGTGAAATATCGTAAGGGCGCAACCATCTCATACTCACTTTTCCATTTTCCGTAAAATTCGCTACCATAACGATGACTTCAATTTTTACTTCGACAACCATTCTCCAGAAGTCTTTGATGGTATTTTCTTTGGTCTGTTTTGGACCTTGCGTCATAACGTACCATTTACTGTCGTCCATTCCCTGGGAAAATTTAAAATTATTGAGTAAAGCTCAATAAAAAATTAATAACTAAACACCTTATTTTGAGAATGTCTATTTCAGGTGCACCATACAAGCTTTTTATACATAATGGATGTAGTAATAAGGTCAGTTATTTATTCGAGATCATTTTTGAGGTTCAAAATGTTACTGCTGCTCGTAATTATAGATTTAGAATGAATGAAAAGGGTTTCATACGCAATCACTAGGTATTTTTAGGATAGCCAAGGCCGGTTTAGAAAGCAATCCAAAGTTCCCTAGTAAGTAAATATAGTAATATAAATGCAAAAAAAAACACTTTTTTTAAGTGAAAGTCACAATATGATAATAAAAACCCACTCTAATAGACAGTTTATTTCCACAACAGTTTCGATGCCCACTGGCATCCTCTTCGGGTTTTACAGTTTATTTCCACAACAGTTTCGATGCCTACTGGCATTCTCTTCGGGTGGATACAGAAAAATGTTTTTCTGTATCCACCCGAAGAGGATGCCAGTAGGCATCGAAACTGTTGTGGAAATAAACTCTGTCTATTAGAGTGGGTTTTTATTATCATATAGTAATATAGTTCGCGGTACTGGTCAAGCCTGTATTTAGAGCGGTGAGAGTTTTCAACTGATATTCATTTGATGGAGATGGCTTATGTGAGATAGTGTCATTATGAAGTAAAAGTAATGATGGCTTCCTGCGTTGTAAGTATTGAAATTAATTAACTTCTTTGTCTCTTCTGTTTTTTCACACACACACACACACACACATATATATATATATATATATATATATAATATATATATATATATATATATATATATATATATATATATATATATATATATATATGGGATGAATTTCACAATAAAACACGTGAAATGAATAAATGCTGCAAATGCTCCTTGTGGATTTGCAGCATATATAGATATATATATGAAAAGAAGGATCAACACAACGGCAAACATTTTCATTTATTTGTACATCAGACGTTTCGACAAATCTTTTGTCATCATCAGTGAGTTAAGTCTTAAAACCTTAAAACAAAATTGAAAAGTGAAAGTTACATCAATACAATATTAAGACCATTAAAATTAAAACCTTTGTTTTAAGGTTTTAAGACTTAACTCACTGATGATGACAAAAGATTTGTCGAAACGTCTGATGTACAAATAAATGAAAATGTTTGCCGTTGTGTTGATCCTTCTTTTCATCTGTAAGCTCCGGTTCCCTAAGGAGAAGTCAATAGCTTTGATAGATATATATATATATATATATATATATTATATATATATATATATAGGGAAGGAGGGTACATAACTGTGTGTTACTTCAAAATTTCTTTTCTGCCTTTAAAAATGTTTTATTTCCAACTTTTCCTTAGCTAACCTGGAGTGAATTTGGCGACCCATTTTCAACACTGACTGTAACTCTCTCCCAATATATAACAAAAATGAGTAAAATAATATTTATAACATTGATCAACGAAATAATTACTTACTTTCAGTACACTCGCATTTATGTAGTCTGAATAGGGATCATTGTTCATTCTTGGCAACACGACTCTCGTATCATCATCTATGTTAAAACAATACTTTATGTAGTACAAAACAAAAGCACATCGAGGAAATAGAACGCGTCAAACAAATAATAAAATTTAAAAACTCCGAAAAAAAATTAGAATTCATTAGAAAAGTTGATTTTTTTTTTTTTTCGACCCATTTTTTTCCAACAAATTTTGATTTCTTTTTGAATGACCAAATTTTTAGTGTTTTTTTCATACAATTTATTTCTTGGACTCGCTTTTTACCACGAGCGTAAACCTCCACATCGGTAAGTCAGTCATAATTAATGAAGCAGAACTAAAAATAGTAAACCTTTTGTTCGGTTTACATACTAAATATGTATAAAGAAACTTATGACTATGTACAGGGTGTCTCAAAAGTCCCTGTGCACCTATACATATATATATATTCTCTGATTAATACTTATCGTATTATCCAGAGCTTATATATATATATATATATATAGAGGTGAGCAGGAACTTTTGAGACACCCTATATAACTCGTATATGAAGGCATTGCATCAGCACATACTAAATATAACGTATTTCTTGCATTTGTAGAGAAAGAGACATTCCTAAGGACATTCATCCTGTTACAAATCATGATAGAAACGTTTTCATTGTTTAGAAATGCATGTAGGAATAATTCATACTTACAGGGTAGATTATTTTTGTATCTATTCTTTTTCTTATTCATTGGGTGCATTCCGTACAAAGATGCCTTTCCACAATCCTTTGGAATCAGCTGCAGTAAGCGGGAATATATATTTTTATGCGTTTATGGTAAATCCTAAGTACGCAGTTTAGTTAGAGGGTAGTCAATGGGTAGTTTAATATAAGACTATTATGTTTTGAACAAAAGTTTGTAATAAAGAGACCTTATACGAATATAATCGGTTATCAGATACTGAAAAATAAACCCTACATATCGAAGTGCGCTATTATTTACTTGAAATTCTTCCTCAGAATTTGGAGAATTAATGAGACCATTTAAAAAAACTTCAAGAATTTCGTTCGATTCAGAGCAGTTAATGTTTAAGTACTCCGCTGTCGCTTTTGATTCAGGATTGTCCATGGCTGATGTTTGGTCACTCAAACCCAATACTTTGCTTTTACTGTAGCTAACGCTGGTCGAACCTGGGAAGCTAACGGAGGGGGGTTCCTCTTCCTGACATAAAAGAATAAAAATAGATTTTAGCTCGGCATGTTTCAAAATGTTTCGTTAATTACTAATAGTCAAAGAAGTAAGATAAGTGTTAATTTCTTTATGCAGGGAGGAGGGGCCAAGGGCGAGCGCCCGCAAAAATCCCCACCCCTATAGAAGGAGAGAGCTGAAATAAAGGTCTAGAACGATGCTATTTTGTTTTTCTTTTTTTTAAATTTTGAAAAGATTGTGTAGAGTCACTGTAAGATGCATGTATGTGTGGTGCGAAATAGAAGGAGAGGTGTGTATTTGAGAGCATGCTGGACTGCTCACAGGGTAGATAAGACACAGAAAAAGATTAACTAAGGATCCACCCCAACCCCGCCCTCCCGGAGTACTGTCCTGGTCGATTGGTGTCTACAATCTCCTCCTCCATTAACAACTATTTTTTCTTATATATAATTGAAATTAGAACAGTTGGTAAATAATATAAAAATTATGCAACACGATACCTGTGGAGTTTGCGTACTGGGGAAAACTGGCCTTGGTGGTAATAAGGCTGGTAACCTGGTCTGGTTTTCTTCCTGTTGTGAAAACTGTGAAACTGCTGTAAAAAATAATTTTATATCGTATTAATTATTAAAAAAAAGAAAAAACTTAAGAAAAATGATAATTCACAAAATTTATACTGATAAAATTTTTTGAGTTTTGGACAAAAGTAAATTTGAAGAACACCCAACATGATTCTAACATGACAACTGACATTAAAAAGCTGAATAATGGGAATAGTGGTGAACCTTCCTTCTTTTCCTTCCTGTATTTCTTCAGAAAGATTTATTTAGACATAAATTCTCATCCACACTGTTACTTTTGTTTTATGGATATTTGCTAATTACTATAAATAGCAAATATCAAAGGCTATAATTAATTATTTAACCTCGGGCTATGGATGGCAATAACGTGAATATTTTAATGGGATGCTACGGACAGAATATTTCATGTTGTTGACTATATATTTGTGGTAAGGGTTTGAAAATAATATACTACCCAAACCTAATGATATACTCAATAGGAGCTACCATAGATCTTAAAGGAATAAGATTGTTTGAGGATTTTAAAAAGAGCCTAACACAGTGATTCTCAATCTTTTTACTATGGTGGCCCAGTTTTGATGGTCATAAATGTTGGTGGTCCATATATATATATATATATATATATATATATATATATATATATATATATATATATATATATATATAAAAGGATATTTTTTGTAATATATCTGACTTATTTTGAAGCATTACAAACACTAGTTGTGGCCCACTAGAAAATCCACCATGGCCCACCGGTTGGGAACCTATGGCCTAACATATTAGACTGACTGGACTTTAACAAAAGATGAAAATTGAGAGGGAAAGTAGAGATTCCAATTTTGCAGTCCCAAAAAACATTAAAATTACATACAGTTTTTTTGGCTAATTTTTAGATTAACTTTCACTTAATTTTATCAAGGGTATGAAAAATTTGGACCTCGATATCTCTCTCGATACCTATATATATATATATATATATATATATATATATATATATATATATATATAATATATATATATATATATATATATATATATATATATATAAATATATATATATATATATATATATATATATATATATATATGAAATAGGATCCCTCCTAAGGAGACGTAGTTTTACATTTAGGATAAAAACGAAGACGTAGAGCAAAAAGTCATTATATTTGGCTGCAGCCGACGTTTCGGGCAACTCTACCCATTTTCAAGGCCTAATAAATAAAAAGCTAAAATTAATGCATGACAAAAAAAATATACGAATGTCAAAAACAAACTAATTCATAGCACAGAATAAAACCACTTAAAGAATAAAAATTAAAAAGCGTAAAACAAGCATAAGCCAAAAACAAAAATTAAAAATTATATACATGACAAATAACACATGATAAAAGTAAAACTTTAAAACTAAAAACATTCAAACAAATTACTTAAAAACTTCACTAATAAAAAGTTAAATGAAAAAACGCAAAAGTGCACGAAACATACCATGCTCACTTGACAGCCACAAACAACTGAGGCGAAAAGGAGACAGGGTCAAGGGGAAAAAACAGAAAAATTTAGTTGGTAGGCATTCTAATTAATATAAAGGGGGTAACAGCTAGAATCAATATTTAAGCTGGAGTTCAGAAATTTAATGCACAAAGATTCATAAATACGGAGAGAGGACGGACATTTTAATGATTTAAGAATTTTAAAGTTATTAACGGAAATATCAACTTTACACTTAACAGAATGATTTCTAATGGCAGACTGTTCCTTTTTAGATAAAACTTTCCCTGTCCTATGGCTAATACCCATATGGGAGCAAAATCTTGCCTGCAAGATGAAAATTGAGACATATATATATGTGTGTGTGTGTGTGTGTGTGTGTGTGTGTGTGTGTGTGTATGTGTGTACACTTACTGTTAACAATACGTTTTCTCTGAACTCTCCTTCGCACTCTGTAAATGAAAGCATTTATTTTTAAGAATTAAAAAAAAAGTAATAAATAAAAAAAATAAATCAATCAATGTTACATAATTTTAATATTATATTTTTAAATATTAAAATCAATTAATTTTTTTCAAAACCTAAAACTACATCATCGATTACTTTCATACAATAAAAAAAAAAGGAAAAAATTTTTAGGAGAGAATTTAAGCTAAAGTATTATTACTTACATGATAATAATAAGGATGAGAACCAATAACACTCCTCCAACTATAAGAGGAATGACATACGCCTGGCCACCTGTTGCCTCTATTGTGTCTGTAGATAAGAAACTCATGACCGAAACTCGAGTTTTATCTAAAACGAAAAAGTTATTCTAAAATATTTCTGAGGTCTTTATTTTGTTTCATTTTAGTTCGCAAAAGTTTAACCAGAAAATGATTTTATCATATTTAAAAAATGCTAAATTTTAAGTTTTCAATATATACAGGGTGTCCCGTAAGTCTGGACCCATAGGGATTTATAATATATTTTTTTATTATGTTGCAGGTAAACCATGTCACTGACTAGAGAGGAGAGAGTTCAAGTTATTCTGCTGGTCGGGACCCGCAGTCACCGGGAAGTGGCCGAAGAATTCAACAATATGCATCCAGACCGCGCACCAATCACACACAGAGGTGTTGGCAAGTTGATAGCCAAATTTAAGGAAACTGGATCCGTAGCTGACAAGCCTCGCAGAGGACCTTCAAGGACTGTTACGGAAGACGAAACCAGTACGAATGTGTTGGCTAGCTTCGCTGTCACTCCCAAGAAGTCACTTCGACGCATGTCCAGCGAAACTGGGATCTCCAAGAGCAGCATCCACCGCATCTTGAAACTTCATCACTGGCATCCATACAAACTGCAACTCCATCAGCGTTTAAGTGAAGATGATCCTGATAGGCGAGTTCAGTTTTGCGAATGGGCAGAAGAACAATGCGTGAGTGATGAGACGTTCCAATCAACAATTCTGTTCTCTGATGAAGCGAACTTTTATGTTTCTGGGGAAGTCAACCGTCAGAACACTCGATACTGGTCACCAACAAATCCTCATTGGTTTGATCCTTCCAAGGAACAAGGTGCCCAACGCCTCATGCTTTGGTGTGGGATATGGAAAGACAGAATCGTTGGTCCCTTCTTCTTTGACGAGACGGTAACCGGTGACACGTACCTCAAGATGTTGCAGGAGGAAGCATTTCCAAGCATGTTGAACCCAGCAGGCGACTACCCGGAGTGGTTTCAGCAGGATGGCGCCCCTCCGCATTACGCCACGACGGTTAGAAATGACCTTACCACACAGTTTCCAGAACACTGGATTGGACGACGAGGACATGTTGAGTTTCCACCAAGGAGCCCTGATCTTACTCCGCTGGATTTTTATTTGTGGGGCCACTTGAAAGCCAAAGTGTACGAGGTCAAACTTCAGAACATTTTCCACCTTAAAGCACGCATTGTGGAGGCGTGTCAAGAAATTTCTGCGACTGTGATTCAGAAAGTGCTGTCGCAGTGGAGATTGCGTCTTCAACTATGTGTGCGACACAACGGCGGACACTTTGAACAGATTATGTAATAAATTTTTGGACTATTTTGTAATTTTATTAATTTTTCCCTATGGGTCCAGACTTACGGGACACCCTGTGTATATATATACAGGGTGTCCGAAAAAAACTATATCCTCTTATATATAGGATGCTATAAAGAGTATATAGTTTTTTTTGGGACACCCTGTGTATATATATATATATATAGAGTGCAGTGGTCAGCATCGCTGACGACCGAAGCCACGCGTCCCGGGTTTATTTCTCAGCGAAAGCAGGCGGCGCGCGGCTTAACCATTTGTTCATCGTCCCATCAAAATAAAAAGGTTCGTAGATAAATGGGTAGCCTGGGTAGCCTAGTAATTAAGACGGTGGGCTGCTGCTGTTCGAGAGGTCGTGAAATCGAGTCTGGGTAAAGACTTTTTAATTTCTGACCACCTTGGTGGGTTGTGGTTTGGATTCCACGTTAAACTGTAAGTCTAAGGCAGAGTAACAAGTTTGACCTTCGTCACAATGAACAAATCGGACGGAAGCAAAACCAAGGTAACCAACAAAGGTTATGGTGTAGTGATTAGCGTCGCTGACTACGAATCCATCGGCCCCAGCTCTTCATCCTTCCACACAATAAAGAAAGTGGTTGATAGATAAATGGGTACCTTGGGGGGGGGGGTCTAGTGGTTAAGACGCTGGGCTGCTGGTGGGGCGTGGTTCGGATTCCACGTTAAACTGTAGGTCTAAGGTGGAGTGAAAAGCTTGACCTTCGTCAGAACGAACAATTCGGGCGGAAGCTAACCAAAGGTGTGTGTGTGTGTGTGTGTGTGTGTGTGTATATATATATATATATATATATATATATAATATATATATATATATATATATTGTGTTTGGTGTGTATCTGTATGTTTGAGTACGTAGGTCCTGAGGCAGGAATATATGTTGTATTGCTGCTTGAAGCCGAAATGAGTGTGAGACCTGTACAGACCTGTATGAGTGTATAGACCGAAGTTTTATTGAAAGTACTTGAAAAGTGTTCCTTAATCCTTATAAGTGTAAATGTTATTATTATTATTATTATTATTATTATTTAAGTCTTTTCTCTGTCCACAGTTATTCCTGTGTGTTATTTCTTTTGGTGACGTTTCGTTCAAATACACGTGAACAGTTTCAGAGCTGTTAAGAATTAATTGGTTCAGGAGTGCGACCATATTATATGTATTGAAAGTTTTCCATGAATGCAACAATCTCTTCTTAATGCCACTTGAGTCACGCCTTACAGTTCAATCTCCCAAAGTGAGCCTCGCAAAGTCAAAATCGTGAAGCAGGCAGCAAAAGAAAGCATTCAGTGCTTATAAGCACTGTCGCACTCCTAAAGATTACTAACAAGCTCCGAAGATGTTCAGATATACTTGAACGAAACGTCAGCAGCAAAAGGAACAGAGAAGCCATTGGAAAAAGAAGAGACTTACCTAATTTTGACACAAAATCTGGACCTAATTAAGAATTATTAATATTAGTATTATTAATGTTTTTAGTGCTATTACTATTATTAGTATTTCAGAGCACCGTTCCTGTCAAGAAGAGAACCGTTCGATCAACTTTTGATTTAGTAAACAGTGTACTCTTTTCTCTTTACATATTTTACTTTTTGCACAGTACACTTAATCCTATTTCCATATTGTCTTAAAATAGACACTGTGAACAGGTTTTAGACTGATCGATTAAAACAGTGGTTCCCAAAATTTCCACTTTCGTTGCCCAGAAGCCAACTTTCCATGACCTCAATTACCCCAGAAACACACTTCCCATGCCCTTGATTACCTCAGTTTTTATTAGTTTATATCACAAGATGAACGACAAGTATCGGGGTACATAATAAGTGACAAACACATGACAGCTCCTTGGAAAAGTAGTTTACCTTCAGATCTTGACTCACTCGCAAAGAAATGAATTGCTCTTTTGGTGGGAAATCTCTTTTGCTTCGAAATCTAAAGCAAACAATTGATTTCTAGTCTAGCATACCTCCGAAAACGGCCTTCGTTACCCACCAAAAAAGACAAATTACCCCCAATGGGGTAATTTACTCGGGGTTGGGAGCCCCCTGGATTAAAATGTACAAAGTATTAAAGGTGATAAAAGGGTTAACTGTTAAGTAATTCCGGGTTTTGGTTGCACTTATTATTTAACGTGTGCTCTTATACTGCATTCACCATACCTGTTTCTTTTAATTTAAACAATAATTTATTATAATTTAAACAATACTTTAACAATAAATCAGCTGTCTACTGAGCCATAGCACCACCCAACCACCATCCAGGATGTGGTAAAAAGCCCCTCACTCACTTTATAAAGATAAAGTTATAATCCATGTTGTTTAATGTTGCTGTATAACATAACTCAAAACATGGACAATGAGCACTCGACTCAAAACGCGTCAAATAATGTTTTAATGAATTGAAATACAGTCTTACTGATCCATCTCGTGGATACATATTGCAATAATGGTTTTAATAGAAGTATGTAACATATGAAAAGAATTGAGTTCAAGGCCTTTAACTTCAGCGTTAATCTGTCTGAAATATATTCAAGGTGTTCCTTTTTTAAATGTATTGTAGGAAAAAATCAGAAGTGCTTCAAACTCGCAGGTTTTTATGAATGTAATAACCTGCTTCTTCTTCATAGGGAATGTAGACAAACATACTCGAGAAGGACCAACAGTTAATTGTTGAAAATAGCTTATCATGACAAGAGGAAGACTTCCTTTGAAAGGAAGTCGTGGTACATCTCTTTTCTTTTACTCGTGACTGACATACACTTTGATTGATGGTAAGTGTAACTTTTAAATTGTTGAAGATAAACAATTTTTTTTTGCGTAATTTCTATTCAAATTTTAATGAAAATTAATCGCAGTCAGTGTGCGGCAAAAAAAAAACAGACTTCAAAAAATAAATAAATAAAGAGTAACCGATCGAAGGTATTAGGATGTCATTGACGCCGATAATTAAGCGACCAATAAATAATAAACTGTTTTACCAATACCTGAAAATTGAACATTCCTATCATTTCTCCGTTTAATCCTGATTCAACGTCATATTTGATTCGTTTCAACGAAGGAAACGTAAACATTTTATGTTTAAATCTTTAAAGCTAAACTTACTATTGTGATCATAAAACAGCAAGATAGCCATTCTAACAGGATCTTCATGTCTCAAATTTTCTAAAGACAAGACATACTTTTCCTTTTCATCATCGAACATCTACAAAATTTAAACAAAAAAAGTTAGAATTTCCTGAAAAAGCGAGACTTTATTTTTATGCATTTCACAATAAAATAATAAATATAAGTTTTGTAAGTCTTATCAAACTACATATAGTTAATGCGTACCATATTCTCTTTAGTTGCTATAATGATTTCCCTTTTAATCATTGCTGGTTGAAGGGTTTGTAAGAAACTGTCATTAAACGTGTTTTGTATCTTTATGACTCGAAGATCCCTAAAAATATATGATATCAGTAAAGAATTATATTTATAAAGTTGATTAATGTCGGTTCTAAATAAAACTATTGAACAATTCGTATGAAATTACGAATAAAAAGTATATTTACGAGGTTTCTCTGTCAAGAACGTAGAAACTGGAAATTGTGAGTCCGAAGTCAAACAAGGAAACGTAGTCGGAGATTTGAGGAAGCGTAAATGTCCAAAATTTGGTTGATTGACATTTTCCAATCTTGTTTTTACACCAAACTTCAAGACTGAATTCTTGCCCTGATGCCAAATTCTCAAACTGGAAAACGAAAATGTTTAATGTATAAAGACATTAGCCACTTTCACGTTATCTTGTCTTCCTTATATATATATATATATATATATATATATATGTGTGTGTGTGTGTGTGTGTGTGGCTTCTTAGCAACACCTTTTCCTGTAGATCAGCGAAGTGAAGCGACATTGGGTCTGGGTAGTAATTGGATGGGAAACCTTTCTCCGCGCCCAGATTACGTAGCCACCTGTGGTTCTGATCCCACGTAAAGTTGTAGGTCTCCTCCGTCATTTGACACTAGACGTTGCGAAGAAGGGTAAAGAACCCCATACTTATAGTTTTTCCCATATTGCTGTGTTTAAATGGTGGGATTAACCTATATGGAATTAATTTAGGTTAATCCCATTATTGGCAGTTGGGTGATTTAAAAGAAATCTTTGAAACTGGTTTTCTTGGGTTGGGGGATTAGGTATCTAGTGGAGAGCCTGGCGTAGGCAGCCTCTGTAGGAGCGGTGCTGTCCGCATTTATGTAACCTATTATTTTATGGTCTTCTCATTGAAGTTAATTCCAATTATTACTTATATATATACACATATATATATATATATATATATATATATATATATATATTATATATATATATATATATGTGTGTGTGTGTGTGTGTGTGTGTGTGTGTGTGTGTGTGTGCGTGTGTGTGTACAGTATATGAGAATAAACGTTGAGAAACAAAATTTTTAAGCAGAGGAGGTGTTTGTTTTAAATTTTGCAAACTAATGATCCAACCTGTATAATCCTCACCTTACAAGAAATCGAATCTGCGAATGTGTCGTTCTCACATTTTCTGACGTTGCTTTTTCGATACTGTTCATTTTCCCTTGCTGAAAACTGACATCCATCAAAGCCAACTTGCTTCGTAGGAACTCTGATACGAATTTCGAGAGTGTTTACTTCCTGCGAAACTTCCGCCTTTTCATCTTCTGTTAACGACGATTAACCATTATTAATATAAGCGATCTACGATATTACTATGAAAGAAACAAGTTTTATTCGTGATGTAATTCGTAAGTGACTTACGGTGGATTATGATGATCAATAATCTGGTTACTAATGGGTGTTATACACCATAAGTCTAAATAGCTATTTGATAAATTTTTTGGTAACAAATAAAAAGTGAAAAACCTTTTGGAATTACGGTTCCCCACCTTTTATGTCTGGCACCCATTTTCAGAATCCCTTTAACGTCCGAAACTCCACCACCCAAAATCTAACCTAACTTAGCTAAATCAAACGAAAATTACTTTTAATATGATTAAAAATTTTAATTTTGTTTATTTCATAATAGATTACCAAAATTGAACAAAAATACGTATTGACATTCTTTTATGTGTATTAAGAATTTTTCACTGAAAATATGAAATTTAGTAAGGTATGTTCAGGCGACATCAACAAAATTGCTCAATGACTCCATCTGGGGTCGCATGTGGGGTTGAAAACGCCCCTCTGGAAGGTGTAAATAAACTAACTTTAGACGAGATTGTAAATACGCACTATAACATGGAAGAGAAAAGTCCGCTGACGCAACATCCTTCTCAAACTTATAACTGTGTGAGTTGTTTAGTTGTATAAAGACCTTCGTTTCGTAGGTAAAATTTGGTTTAATGTCAGGAAGCACACCTGGAAAATACGTTAAAAAATTAACTAATTTACTCATTAAATAAGAGATGTTAAAACTTCGTCTGAATAAGAAATGCATCACATTGATAATTCTGTTCTTATTTAAGTAATTTTTACGTAATTGACGCCAAAAACGCATTAATGAAAAATAAATTAATGGAAACTTACTTGAAATCGAAAAGTATTTAGAAAAAGATTAATTTTTAATATTTTTACCGTTTCATTTAATAAGATCGTAAATCACACCACATTTGTTCTTCAGATCGTAAATAAAATTTAGTTTTCTAATGTTAGTTTCGTTCTTACATTTTAAAGGTTTATCCGGGTTGATGCGTGTAAAGTAACGCCACAAACTCTCTTCACCCGTTCGCCATTTTACTTCATAATGAGAAATATTGAGACCATAGTTATCACCTTGATCGTCGGTTGGACTCCATTTGTGGAAAGTGAGTAGCACTTTCCCATCATTCGTTAAGGACACGACGGGCGGACGATCGAAATAAGGAAAGGTGAGGTTAGTGGCTGCGAACGAAAGACAATAATGTTAAAACTCATGACTAAATACTCACTCTGAGCGAAATATTTAACTTTCGTTTAAAGTGAGCTGTATTGAACAATCGCATATCTACTTCATATTTGTACCAATTTTTATTAATTGTCTGTAGCCAGTTTTAGGTTATTGTAAGTTGTAAATTTGTTTGCTATCATAAATGTTTTATTATTCAATTCATTTCATTAATCTATTTACAAAAATATACAAAGTTTACATAAGATGAGTGTAATCTTTTCTTTATTACAACACGTACAATTTCGTGAATACAGTTGAAAACTGCCTCAAGTAAGCGGACGAAATTTACAGGTTGAAATCTACAGGATGGCCACAAAGTCCGTTTGCATGAAAAACGAGGTTAACATACAGATATGTTGTAATTTCGCTGCAAAGGGACTTTGTGGCCACTCTATACTATTTCGGTAATATTAAAAATATGTGTATAAATACTTAAAGACGAGAGAGAACTTACAGATTATAGAACACGGCAATTTTATGCATTATATTATAAGTTAACGCATAAACTTAAAAACTGTTTTCATTTCTAATAAATTAATATACATTCAGGTAACTGATGTTCCTACACACGTGCTCAAATTGGACATTCGATCATTTGCGTATGAATGTAAAATTCCGTTACGGGAGTTACAATAAATGTGCGTATCTGCGTATTACATATTTATCTTATTATATTATAACGGAACAAAAGCAAAATGTAGATGCATAAAATACTGGGTGATCCAGATAAATGGGACCCATAAAAAAAAGCCAAATATTCTTAATATTTAATTCCTTTCATAAAAACTATATATCATTCGAAAGAGTAGAGTTACAAGTTTATTATGAAATATTTATTTTTTTAAAATGACTCCTTTCAAATGTGCTCCATTAGTTGCCAAGCATTCCAGTGTTCTCGTTCGTAAGTTCTGCATCACTTTTGCAAGAGTGTGCGGTGGTATGGCCTGTATCTCATTTGTGATGGCGGCCTTCAATTCTTGCAAGGTCGTTGGGTTATTTCTGTAGACCCTACTCTTTAAATATCCCCAGAGATAATAATCTAAGGGAGAAAAATCCGGAGACCTTGCGGGCCATTCAACGTCTCCAAATCTTGAGATTAACTCGCCTGGAAACGTTTGACGCAAAACTGCCATGCAGTTCCTCGTGGTATGGCAGGTAGCTCCGTCTTGTTGGAACCAGTGGTTTTCTAGACAAAGATCTCTTAATTTAGGAATAAGGAAATCGGTCAACATTTTTTCGTAGCGATCACCATTTACAGTGACCGTGTTTCCGGTGGAATCCTCGAAAAAGTACGGCCCTATGATCTGAGATGCAGTAAGACCACACCAAACAGTTACACGCTGACTATGCAACGGGACTTCGGTAATATTCAATGGATTTTCTGTTGCCCAGAAACGACAATTTTGTTTGTTTACAGTTCCATTCAAGTGAAAATGGGCTTCGTCTGACATAATCAAAGTTGCTAGAAAATTGGTGGTGTCATTTACCTTCTGTTGGATCCATTGACAGAATTGTCGTCTTCGTGCGAAATCTCCTCGTTTGTTGCACTGTTTGAATTTTATATGGAAAGAGCATTAAATTTTGCTTGAATATACGGTGTGTTGTTCCATATCCAACTCCTAACAGCTGAGAAGCACGTCTGATGCTTATGTTAGGATTATCCTGTACAATTTCATGAGTTCTGTTAATGATCTCGTCTATCCTTGCTGTGCGCACTCTTCCAGTTGGTTTTCTTTTTCCAATGCTGCCAGTTAGGGAAAAATTTCTGACACACCGACGGATTAATTTCTTAGAAGGTGATTTTGACATCTGAAAATTTGTCTTGAAAGATCTTTGAGCTGAAACTACACTTCTTCCATGCTCATAATATTGCTCAGTTATGAAACGCAGCTGTTCCACAGTCCATGCAGTCATCTTGAAGGGTTAGTTTTAACTAACACTTTTATTTTGTTTTGTATCTTATCTTGTCTTGTATTGTCAAAACCTATACAATCCTGTACAAACTTGTAACTATCCTCTTTCGAATGATGCGTATGATTTTATAAAAGGACTTATACTTTAAGAGTTACAGGGGTTTCTTTTGGGTCCCATTTCTCTGGATCACCCTTTATAAAACTAAAAGGAAATGTACGCATTTATTTATTTATTTATCTTAGAAATAAGCATCTTCCTTACTAATAATAACTTAGTTATAATTATGTCGCGGTAGATTGTATCGAAAGCTTTTTGACGGGTCCATAATCGAAAGAATAACAAACCGCTTATTATTAAGGTTTTCATATACTGTAGATCATTTAATAAACCTAAAATTGTGTCACTCGCTTTATGGTCTTCGCTGAAACCAAACTGATACTCAGATAGAAGCTTATTTTCTTCAAAATACAGTTTACAAAATCACATTTTACAAATACCTTTTTCTCATGTAAATAAAATAAATATAGGCTATTAATTAGATGGTATTTTGTAACCTGTTTCCCGCTTTCAATATTGGGAAATTGTTGCCTTTATCAAATCCAATGAATAACTCGAATAAAGGATGAATTCAATAATATTTACAGCTAAATTCGTGGACAAATATTTTTATTCTTTATTTCTATTTTTATTCTTTTTATTCTTTTATTTTTATTCTTTGTAAATTTGTTGCTGTGATACTCAGATGTCGTTTTTAAATTTTTATTTCATCTGTTTGTGTAAGTGTTGTATATTTGTGGCGACAGTGTATCCTACCTTTCTTTACCTGTTTAAATATTTGCTGTTTTTGTCAGATGGCGTGTAAAAGAATTTTATTTAGCCGGAGTTTATTTTGGGGGGGGGGGGGGGGGGGGGGTCATATTTATTGTAACGAGACAAAAGATTTCATTAAATGTCCGTTTCAGAACGTTTGAGAAATTTCCAAATTTATGTAGTTTACTCTTCGCTCTTCTTTTGTTTTTATCTATCTAAATTTTATTTATTTTATTTATTATTATAAGAACCTTTTTCGGGGACCATTTGCGTGAATCTTATCTCTGAAAAACAACCGAATTGGTCAGAAATCCCCAAAAGGAGAATGTCGGCAGTGTGATTTAGCAACATTTGCCCTATAAAATTACGTCGTCAGTAAACGTTCAGCGATTTATGATGGAGTTTTCCGCGTATCATTTGAGTAAAAACGATATTTTACCGTTTTGTTAATAAGTTGTTTTCGGTCTCGGTGTGTATCACATTTTAAAAGGTCAGAATTTAAATCTGTCCAGAAGACTGCTTTATTTTTTAATTAAAATTTAAGTTTAAAAGTTTATTTGTTACAGATAAAAATACAAAATAACTTCCATTTTGCAGTTGTAATAATAAAATCTAAAAAAAAAAAGAAAGAATAAATAAAAATAATAATAAAACTAAACGAAACTAAGACCAAATAAAATAAAGTCTATATTATCAAAGAAGTCAATAAAGATTCCTTTGCGAGGCCTACGAGTAGATGCAAAGTGGCGTAAAAAAAGTTTGTGAAAATAATATACTAAGTGGCAACTGTTTATGAGGCCACAATGCATAATTGTTAAAACTAATAACAAAAGCGTATGAAAAACATACAAAACAGGAATATAATCAACGCGGAAGAAGACGGCATACTTTATGCGAATCATGATACGTGAGAAGTGGGGCCCCTGAGAACTACGTATTACGATGTAATTTTAAAAATAAAACCACATATTTTCCTCCGGGACTCTACCTACAACATTTTCATTTTCTAATTTTAGTGACACATTTACAGCATATGTTTCTACCGATTCAGAGTTCGGTGATTTGTGTGGATGGAATGGACTTGCTTACGTAAATTGCAACCCATTCTCGTTTTCTCGGTCTCGATACATCTGACAATATTTGTAGCACGCGAGTGCAGAGGTCACCAATAGGCGAATCTCGGTACTAATCCGGACCTCCGACGAATTTTATACGGACCTTCGTTAATAAGTGAAATTTTGGTTTAAATAGTAAAAATCCTTTGGATTAAAACAAAGTCATCGCACTTATGTACCACTAAAATAACTATAAAAAATACATTGAAGTATCAATTGACTTTGGTAAAATAATTCAACTGAATAACCTTTATTACTAATAAAATTGGTTTTACAACTTACAATGACATAAATAATTGTGAAGCTGGACTATTTATTTTAGTTTGGCCCTTAAGCTTTGGCCTTTACTGGGCCAAATGTCAGCTAATGTCAGCCACATTATGAAAACACCTCGAAAAATAAAAGAAGCGCGGCTGGCGGATCTTGCTATAGTTAGAAACACTTATACTGACTTCGAAGAAAATTAACTGGTGACCGTTGTTGTTGTTGTTGGGGATATAAATCTGTAATTATTTATTTTATGTAAGTTTCCTTTAGGATTATGATGGAAAATTTTATTCGAAGTATTGATAATATATTTTATAGTTCTTCAGAGTTAGCAAGTACGCTCCAAATGGTAAGAATTGTGTAGTGTTTTCAAATTGTTTAACCTTTTCCGTAGCAGCAAAGGTCATGGAACGGAGGGGACCTACAACTTTATGTGGAAACCGAACCACGGATCGCTGCGTCATCTGGGCGCAGAGAATGGTCACCCATTCAACTACTACCCAGACTCAGTGACGCTTAACTTCGGTGATTGAATGGAAGTGGAGCTACGACAATAGTAACGGCATAGCCTAATGTTCAGATTAAGTACCATTAATTTATTACTGAAATTTGAATGATCTGAACTTAAAATTCAATGCCAAAATAATGGAAGGTCGTTCGAATGAGTATTAGGGTATAATAAGTATACAGGGTGGGCCGTAAGTTTCCATACATAGGAAAAATTAAACGTTTGTTTTTATGTTTCAGATACCCTAAGAATATGCGTTTGACGAAAGAGCAACGAATTGAAATCATACTGATGGCTGGGTCGGGAAGCAGTCGCATGGTTGCAATGAACTTTAACAGACAACATGGAACGAACATCACACACGACACTGTGGCAAAACTTATTAACAAGTTTCAGAAAACTGGAAATGTTGCAGGTGCCGGTAAAGTGATGGTGTGGGCCGGGATATGGGGTGACAGAATTATTGGACCAATTTTGTCAGTAGAAATCTTAATGCCGAAAGGTATCTTAACATGTTGCAAGAAGAGATTTTCCCATCCCTGCTAAACGAGGAAGGTAACTTCCCAGTTTACTTCCAGCAAGATGGAGCTCCACCTCATTATGGTCTTCACGTGCGTCGGTATTTGGATCAGCAGTTTCCGGATGCTTGGATTGGTCGGCGTGGTCCTGTGGAGTGGCCTCCCAGATCCCCAGATCTCACCCCCCTTGATTTCTATCTTTGGGGGCACTTGAAGGCCATGGTGTATCAGGAAAAGATACGAGACATAAATCATCTAAAGGAACGTATCACCAACGCCATTACAAGCATAACGTCAACTGTGCTAATGCGTGTTCATCAACAGTGGGGAACACGTATTGAAATGTGTTTTCAAAACAATGGCAACCATGTAGAGCATATTATATAAATAAAAATGGTTGTCCATAAAAAAATGTTTATTTTTCCTATGTATGGAAACTTACGGCCCACCCTGTATAGTAAATTTAACGTTTCAACTATAAAGCTATTTCCACTGAGAAAACGATCTATCTGTCTAGTTGTGTGTATATCTATCTACATATTGTAAATATGTAAATATTTGCTTACTTTGATTACAGAAGCGGCCGTCGTAACCAAACGAGCACGAACATCCGTATGGCTTCGGTAAACAAAACACGAGTTCCATACAGTTTGTCTTACCGCTGTAAATTCCTTCCCCGAAGTGCTTCGAAGAACAACTAAATTGGCATTTTGAACCAAAATGATCGAGCGGGCATCCTGTCAAAAACAAAAGGAAGATTTCTATGCCAATATTGGTAAAAAATGTAAAACAGTGTTACGTAAATGAAATAAAATTTGTGGGGAAAATGGTAGTTTACTATCTTAATATAGAGTAGTAGTTACCAGTTTATAGGAGGCGATTGTAGACACCTATCAACTAGAGAAGGTACTCCTGGGGGGGGGGGGGGGTAGGCAGGAGACAGGGAGTGCTCAAACTCCCGTTTCTCCTGTCACTGACCTCCTTGGTTGATCTTTTTCTGTGTTTCATCTACCCTATGAGCAATCCAGCATGCTCTCAAACACATACTTCTCCCTCTATTCTTCACTACACATGCATACATTTTATACGCTACACAATCTTTCCAAAGTTAAAAAAAAAAATAGCATTGTGAACATCGGAGACCTTGATTTTGGCTCTCTTTCTTATAAAGGGGGGCATTTTTGCGGGCACCCGACCTTGGTCTCTCTTTTCTATATACAAAAAAATATTTTCTGATTCAAGATACCCCAGTGCCATCTGTTTTTTTTTTTTTTCGCGGCATCCGGGTCAATTTCTGTTACTCACTGTTCAATTTCTAGTTCAGCCCCGCCCCCAATATCACCACGTAAAGTTAAACTAAGCCTATATAATTTGGATATAATAAATGGCGAATGTTTTTTTCATTTGAAATTTGCATATGTTCAGTAACTTTTGGACTTTCAATTACTTATTCTTGTTATTTTCATAAATTTCGTGTTATCCGAAGGAGGCATCTACACCTCGATTTGGAAACATTGATATAGACAAATGGAACACTCGAGAAAACCTGTGTCCTGTCATTTGTGTTTTCAGGACAAACATTTCTTCATGCAAACTGCCAAACAGGAATCAATAATTTGCTGGCAAATATTTAGTGTGTTTATGAAGTCAGTTTCTTTTTAGATTATATAGATTATAAAAAAGGATGAGGTTTTAAAGGGGTCAGTTAGACCATCAAGTGCAGTCTGTAAGTATATGAGACAACGGTCAATGTATGGTGTACTTTATTCGGTTGTTTGTCATCCACTGTCCATTCGTTTATTCGTCAAAAAATATGTTTTATTCTGACTCGATATACAGTACAAACCATTAGACTTAAACTAAATGTTATCTAAGTATATTATGTGGAAATGATTAGAAGTAGAAGATAAAAAGTTAGAAATGAAGATGAAATGGAGCCATAAATTCAACCTTTGTACGTATTACTTTTAAAAGATAGCAATTTTCAAGAAAAGTCTTACTTTGTTCACAATTGATGCCGTAAAATCCTGGCTGGCAAATGCATGCTCCGATTAAAGGGTGACAAACTCCGCCGTTGTGACATTTTTTGCAAGGTTTGTTACAAGATTCGCCATATTTGTCAGTTGGGCACTCTGAAAATATGAGCCTATAAAGAAACAACCGAAATCGCATTGGTATATAGCTTTACGTACAATTTTAAATTAAGCATTGTACTAGTTTATATATTGTGTCCTTAGATTAATTACAATATATTATAAACGCAGATTGACAATGATGACAGGTGTGTTGGGGATGGGGGGTGCAACGAGCAAAACAAAGAATGCAAGCAAAATGTTAAGAGAGTGGTGAAAGGAGTAAAAGGAGAGTACTGTACATGAATAATTGAGAAAGATGAATGAGCAGATTGGGAAGAACAGAAAGTCATTCTGGAAAAAGAACGTGAGGAAGTGAAAAGGTTATACAGTCTCGTGAAACGACTGGTAATAGGAAAGGTAAGAATGGCAACATGTTAGTGCAACATGAGCAACACAACAGATTTTATGAGCATTTTCGTGAAATGGTAACTAAGGCAGAACGGGAGGCAAATGTGAGTGCAGTTGGTTCTGGTGGAGTATGTAGAAGTGTGTACCAGGGAGAAGAAGACATTAAATTAGAGGAAGTTGAATGAGTAATACTGTATAATGTTATAATGTTTCAGACCAACAAAGACCCTAGGATCCACTCATGGCTGGTCTACCTTACTATGTTCGTAATTGTGTATTGTGCATGTCCTCCGTGGTGGTAGAGAGGACCTACAATTTTATGTGGGTTCCGAACCATAAGGCCTTAATTTTACTACCTTAAATTATACCCACTTTATCAACATATGCGTCTAATCAATTTTTAAACATGTTCATAGACGTGCTACTAATTACTTCTACTGGCAAACTATTCAAGCTATTTACTATTCTATGCGTAAAAACGTTTTTGGCAACTGCTGTCTCGAACCTTCTACTTGTCAACTTACACCCGTTATTTCTAGTCCTATTATACTGACATATTTCAAAAAAGCTCTCTATCTACGTTATTGAACCCAGTCATAATTTTAAAAACCTGGATTAGATCACCCCTAAGCCTCCTAGTCTCGAGTGTAGTCAATTTTAACTCCTTAAGCCTATCCTCGTACGACTTCGACCTAAGCGACAGAATCATCTTTGTTGCTCGTCTTTGAACTCTTTCGATTTTGTCTATATCTTTTCGCATATGCGGATTCCAAAATTGGATCGCGTACTCCAAATGGGGTTTAACTAATGATTTTAAAGCTTGTGCACATGGTCCACCAATTCATCTAAAACGATGGAAAATTACCAGGCAATAAAGATGAGCCCACCATATGAGGACTGTGTATTACACTGGTATGCATCAATTTTGTTGTCAAGGGTTTTGTAAGTGATTCTTATAGTGTTTTTCCTGCTGATTTCGAATCTGCAATCCGTTTTTCTCAATCAGCTCAGGTTATCCGGCTATGGCCTCATAAGTAAAATAGAATTTTTCGTGATTTTGCCAAAGCGGAATTGGAACAGTAACATCTATCATCACTTGTTTCACTTGTATAATATCTTTTTTTACTTTTCAGGCATATAGATAAAATATTTCATAATGAATAGAGCGTGTAAAAATGATCCCAATAGATTCTGCTACATATGTGGGACGGTTACCATGCCAAATAACCAGTCCCAAATCACTAAATTGTGAAGACAATGTATAGAGCATACTTTGGAATTAAGCTAGGGGACCAGGACAAAAATTTCGCCCCTCATATGTGCTGCAAGACGTGCATTGAAAATTTGAGAAGATGGAGCAAAGGCAGAGCGAAATCTTTGCCTTTTGGAATTCCCATGATTTGGAGAGAAGGAAAGGATCACGTGACAGATTGCTATTTCTGCATGACAAACCTCCAAGGTGGGCTTATAAATTTATTTTTCTTAAATATTTGAAATCCTCGTATGAAACTTGACATAATATTCACCATAATGTAATATTCACCATATATAGCATAATATTCACCATAATGGTAATCATACATTTACATATACATATTGTTATAGAAAATACATTTACACATACATATTGTTATACAAGTTACATTTACATATACAATGATTGTATATTTTCTTTCTTTTTCATTCATATTGTCCCCGAAGGGACAATATGAAAGAAAAAGAAAGAAAATATACAGACTCCATCGACTTATTTCATATCTTACAGACCGCAGCCTTCCCTCACGAGCCGCCACTGTCTGAATGCTTCTTCTATTTCATATGCAAGTTTTATATCCATGTTTCTGTGTTTCTATTTTCAGGAGTTAACAAGAAGAATAAACATATTGTTGTATACCCTGACATTCCTTCTGCTATGAGACCTGTACCCCATGGTCGTGGAATTCCAATACCTGACCCACCTCAAACCCTGGACTTCGATGATTCTGATGATGAATCAATGACCAATGCCAATGAGCAGTCCCAGTCGTATATACCTCAAAATGGTATCAGGACAAAATCCCCCGTGGACAAAATCCCCTCGCGGACAAAATCCCCATGGACAAAATCCCCCCGGACACAACCCCCCGGACACAATCCCCCCGCGGACAAAATCCCCCTAAGGCTTTATTAAAAAAGAAGAATACGACTGACTTTATTAAAGAAGAAAAATTAAAAACACAATAAGAATAAGAATAAGAATAAGAAAAGAGGCTTACAGAAACGGATTACAGAAACACGGATTACAGAAAAAATATCAAGATGACAATGATTTTGCCTTAAAAATTCGAATGATACCTGCTCTAGCTTTTGTGCCTCCAGAAAAAGTTGTTGATGCTTTTGAACAATTATACGATTTTATACCAGTGGAAGGTTTGCCAATTCTCGATTATTTTGAAGATAATTATATTGGAAGGCCATGCCGACGAGGACGAAGAGAACCCACTTTTAGCATTTCTATTTGGAATATGTACTCAAGAACAATTACAGAACTTCCACGTACAAATAACTCTGTCGAAGGCTGGCATAGACGCTTTGCATCTCTAACAGGATGCTCGCATCCAAACATATGGAAATTTTTAAAAGTTTTAGGGCAAGAAATAAGCTACCAACAGGCATTTATTTCTCAAATTATCGCTGGCTTGCCGACAGAACCGCAAAGGAAGAAGTATAAGTCTTCTTCTTCTCGCATTTTGAAAATTGTACAAGACTATAACAACAGGTCTATTTTTGATTTTCTTAAGGGAATTGCTTTTAATTTGTCTTTTTAAATTTTGAATTTTGTTTGACTTTGTGTTTTTAATTTTTCTTCTTCAATAAAGTCAGTCGTATTCTTATTTGTTTGCCCGGTTAGGTAATTGTACGCCCTTGACGATTGGTTAGGTTAAGTCGTGATATTTTTGTTAAAACTTTAATAAAGTCAGTCGTATTCTTATTTTTTTAATAAAGCCTTAGGGGGATTTTGTCCGCGGGGGGATTGTGTCCGGGGGGGTTGTGTCCGGGGGGATTTTGTCCGCGAGGGGATTTTGTCCACGAGGGGATTTTGTCCACGGGGGGATTTTGTCCTAGAAGCCCTCAAAATACCGCTTCAAATGAGCCGATGCCTCTCAACCAGGCCAAACTTAATGATCTTACCAGGGATTTAGGACTTTCCAAATTAGCTGCCGAGATCTTGGGCTCACGACTTCGAGAGGACAACTTGCTGGCTCCGGGAACAACATTCTCCTGGTATAGGAAACGAGAGGAAGAATTCCGCAAGTTTTTTGCAGTGCACGAAAATACCTCTTCCTTAGTGTACTGCTGCAATGTTGAGGGGCTAATCGAATCCTTGGGCCTGCCATATAACGCATCAGAATGGAGGCTATTTATAGACTCGTCTAAACGAAGTTTGAAAGCAGTACTTCTCAACTTTGGGAATAGAGTTGCATCAGTCCCTGTAGCACATTCCGTACAACTTACTGAGAGCTACGATAACATGAAAATTTTACTGGATGCTCTCGCATACGACCAACATAACTGGAGGATCTGTGGAGATTTGAAGGTAATACTAATATCATAAGTAAACTATTGCTATTGACTATGTTGTTTTTCCAAAGGTTATTTGAGAGCGTATAAGAACACTTAACTTCCCCACAGAAGTGATACAGTCCAATGCATAGATTTTTTATCTGATAGAACAAATTCTCTAAATTCTTTAAATATTTTCATTTTTTTTCAGATTGTGGCATTTGTATTGGGAATGCAAGGGGGATACACGAAATACCCATGTTTCCTCTGCAAATGGGATAGCCGAGCGGATGAGAAGCACTATGCACAGCGTGAATGGGCATCCAGAGAATTTTGAACCTGGATCGCATAATGTCGTTTCAGTGCCCCTTGTACCACCAACAAAACTTTTGCTCCCACCACTTCATATTAAGCTGGGCTTGATGAAAAATTTCATCAAATCAATGAATAAGGAGGGTTCAGCATTCCGATATCTCGAGAGTAAATTTCCTCATATATCTGATGCTAAACTAAATGCTGGGGTTTTTGATGGACCTCAAATTCGAACTTTGATCAAGGATACTCAGTTCGAAAACGCAATGACTCCAACTGAGAAGAATGCCTGGCAGGCATTCAAATCAGTTGTCACTGATTTTCTTGGCAAGCGTAGAAGTCCAGAATACGAGTCCGTTGTCGAAAACTTGATGGAAGCTTTCAAAGCTCATGGGTCGCGCATGTCCATAAAAATGCACTTTTTGTGGTCCCACTTGGACTATTTTCCTGAAAATTGCGGGGATTATAGTGAGGAACAGGGTGAACGATTTCACCAAGATATCAAAATAATGGAAGAGAGGTACCAGGGAAACTGGGATATCAATATGCTGGCGGACTATTGCTGGTGTTTGAAGCGAGACGTGCCCGAAGAAAAACACAGACGGAAAGCCAAAAAAACTTCATTCCTTCCTCAATAAACTTTTTTCCATATTCATTGTATGAATAAAAATATTTATTCACACAATGTTTTCATTTTTCACGAGTGTTCTTATAATATTACTCGTATCTACAGTGTTTAAGCTAAAAAAATCAATAAATTTGGGGATAAAATTGGACTTATAATAAATGGCCAATAGAGAAAAAACCTGACCTGATTGAGGAAAACCAATGTCATTTTCGAATTCAGCATGGTCGAATTATATAATATGAGTTGAAAAAACCCTCACAGCAGACAAAACAATTTCATATGCATACCAGTGTTATGATAGACAATGGATAAACCTTTCTGGTACCATAAGAAATGGATTTTTGAGAACATGCCAGGCTCATCAGTGTCATACGGAACACTTCATATAAAGTCATCTTTCTCACACTAGCCTGGATTATTACATTATTTTTATAATGATATTTTTAAAATTTGTTTTGGTACTTTTGCATTATACCCTAGCAATTTCTTCTTTCCTAGTTAGGTCAAATGTACATCCTTGACAATTGGTTAGGTTAAGTTGTGATATTTTCAAAAAAATATTCATTAGTTTTAATGAAAATAGTATGACTTATTACTTAACCTAACCAATGTTCAAGGGCATACAAGTTTACCCAATCAGAAAAGACGAAATTGCGGGGTATAATGGAAAAGTACCTTTTTTTTTACAATTTTTTATTACTTACACTTCTTTTTATACATTTTTACATACATTATATACAGTACCTACATTTATTGTACTGTAGAATCATTTAAAAGCTTTTATTCAAGTAAAAATTACTTTATATATGATATTTTAAACTTTTATCCCCCTAACTCCACTTAGCTATATTATGGGGAGATAGTTCCAACCCACATGAGCTTTTTCAGGAATGGAACCATTGTGCGGGTTGGGGGATCACTGTACTCAAGCTTGTACAGTCTGGAACAACACTAATCACAGTTAAAAAAAAAAGTCCTCTAACATACACAATTAATGTTTTAGTGCGTGACAGTTGTAACTTCTTGTAATTGTTTTAACCATCATTCAAATGTTACGATTATACACTCATTTATCTCCTAAATGTAAAATAGTCAAAGATAAATATTTGTTGATACAAGGCATCTATATGATTAATAAAAAAGTATTCAAAGTCGGGGGGAGGAGCTGCAATAGTATGCTTCCGAAAGGAAAACAGACTATTTGCCATGAGTAAGGTTCCTCCTTTGACGTCCTGTAAATTGACAGAACTGTCATTAAGGCATAAACTGACCTCCATCATCTTCAAAAAGGATCACTTTCATGGTGAAATTATATAAAAAATATTAATATTCATATTAATATTCACCAGACCAACTCGAGAGGAGGGGGTGACAAGCTTGACCTTCGTGAAATGAGGAATCATCACACGGAACATTTGAAAATGCAACATAAAGAAAGAAAAGTGGGAGGGAATTGCTGGGATATGTAGTGGAGTAATTAAATGTAAAAAAGGAATTTGAACGAAAGTTCATAAAGAATTGGAAAATGGATGCGTTCCATGTGATTGGACAAAAACTGTAACTTTATCACTATATCAAGATAAAGGTGAAAGGAGCAAATATCCGGAAGAGTGTTGATAAATAGAGTAAAAAAGATTACAAATCCTTTGGTTGGAGATTAACAAGACGGGTTTAGATAAAGCAGAGCAGTGAGACAGCTGATTGAGGAATTAAGTGATAAGAAAAGAAGGTGTATGTGGCAAGTCTTAGAGTTGGAGAAAATGTATGATAAAATGAATAGATCTGCCTCGTGGCAAATGCTTAGAATGTATGGTGTCAGTGGTAAATCACTAAATTAAGTAAGAAGTTCTTATGTCGTATGTAGTGCGCGTATAAGAATTAAATTCAATTGAGTAACTGATTCAGTATTAATATTGGAATATGACAAAGCTGTTTGATGTCACCATGGCCATTTAATGAGCAGAACTGGGCACTTGCGGCATATTTTGCGGTACTGCGGTACTGCTGTACTACCGCAAACCGGTACCGCATAACGCAGTACCGCAAAGGATCGCTGAAAGTACCGCAGTACCGCTACCGCATTCAAATTTCCGCGTACCGGTTTGGTACAGGTTTGGTAGTGCGGTAGTACCGCAGTACCGCAATATGCCGCAAGTGCCAAGCTCTGTTAATGAGTAAAGGATGAGGTGATGCGTGAGATAAAAGTAAGAATGCTGAAAAAAAGAGTAAAGCTGAATTTTGAAGAAAATGAGATTGTACGTTTGATATACTCGTATATAACCAAACGTCTACTACCGTTTAGAATTTTGATGAACCTTTCATGCTTTTGTCTGAACCCTGAGCTTGGTCTTATGCCTTACTTTTGTAACCAAATCGCACCCCTTAATTTCATTTATCTTTATTATTCCGAATAACTGAGTTTTTAAGAAGTTTTCATACAAATATTATGATTTCTTACTAAGTTTTCATTAAAAATGATGAAAACAAAATTCTTCAACAATTTTTCGATAATTTATATAAAATTTTTAACTGACTCAATTTCGAAATGCAATTTGTTAATTAACGAATTAAACAGCTCTTAATTAAAAATAATATTCATAATTCATTTACCAAAAAAAGAAAAAACACCTGAAGACCTCCATATATATATATATATATATATATATATTATACATATATATACATATATATACACACAGTATGATGCTTTTCTTCTTTTCAATCGTAATAGCCAAAAATGAGTTACATTAAGGTTTTACATTTTTCATTATTGCAATAAGACCATTTAATTAATAATTCTAATTTATAATAACCAATTTTAAGTAATCCAAACAGACAACAGCAATTTCATATTCACTCTAATAGGTAATGATATACTCTAGTAAATTGCATGCACTGAACCAGTTATATACAAGTACCAAATAAATACTAACCAAGAGAGGGAAGATTGTGTATACAGTATTATACACTCTACATTACGGACCTACCTCTAACCATTATTTCAAAATAAGATGAATAATAGTTTAGGGAATCTTTAACAAAGTCGTGATTTTCTCCTTTACTTCCAATAGTGTAAAGTGCCGCATCAGTTTCTTTGAGCGATTCAAATTTCAAGGGAATGCTTTCGTCAGGTTTAGAAGAAGAATCGTATTTCCAAGGATCAGGAAACCTCCTTTTGAACACTTTCGTACCATTTAAAGCCTTTTGAAAATTCACTGTTAAACTCTGGTTCAAAACTCCTCTGTATGTTAATTTATCAGTTGTATAATGACCTGAAAAATAATTTAATACTTCTTCAAAAAATAAATCTCCAAAATAAAAAATTAAAAAATTATTAAAGATTCAATATTTTAAGCGTGGATCGAAATGTTATGACGTAATTCATATTTATTTACTTTGGCGAAAATTTGCAGCTGCAAATACATCGGTGAATGGATATTTTCCAAAACAGATAAAAGCTCTTCGATTTCTGTCATCCATAACAAACAGTGTAGTCCTCTTCGTGTTTTCGCCTTTGGGTGTTAAAATAAACATGTTATTATTAACAATGCCCTAAATTATTGTACATAAAATTAATATATTTGCTTAAATAAAATGAGGAAAGTAAAAATATTGTCAATAATCAGCCATTTGTTGTTCGCCAGAATAACTCATTATATAATAATCAACCCCACCCAGAATCTCAGCGCTTGGAGTACGCCATCATATATATATATATAGGTACCGGGTGGCCCATAATTCAGGAACCATAGGAATAATTGTATTTTTTTCTAATAATTCTTGTACTTTCTAATAATGTTTTTTTCTTTATTTTCTTTTTGATGAAAAAAATCGAGTGGACTGATATCTGGTGAGGTGGGTGGCCATTCGATAGGACCTTTTCGGCCAATCCATCTGGTGGGGAACGTTTTATCAAGGTATTTGCGAACTTGCATGGCAAAATGAGGAGGTGCACCGTCTTGCTGAAAAAACATGCCCCATCGTTTGTTTATCGGTACGTCATCCAGGTAATTCATCAAAAAGAAAATAAAGAAAAAAAAAAACATTATTAGAAAGTATAAGAATTATTTGGAAAAAAAATACAATTATTTCTATGGTTCCTGAATTATGGGCCACCCGTATATAAAATTTGAGGGTGGTTCTTATTTTTCGAAATTGCAAATTTCACCCTCTCACCCCCTCAATATACAGGGTGTCCGAGAATTATCTGTACAAGTTTTGGCTGTTATTAAAAGTCAACCATGAAGTGTAGAAATTCCAGTGTTGTCCCATTTTACAGAGAATCTCATTATGTTTTTTCTGATACCAAGTTTTGACAAGTTTTTTAGAAATTCCAGTGTGTCCGAAAATTATCTGTACAATTTCATCTTTTAATAAAATTCTTGATAACACACGTAAAATTCTTAAACAAGATTATTTAGAATCTGTATTTTCAAAAGTTTCTTTTATTAAAGTAACGTTGTTACAAACATTCGATATGTGCACCATCAGTGATTCGCAAAACATCCAATCGATAATCCAAATGTTGCCATGTACGCTGCAGCATATCCACATCAATTCGCTCAATAGCAGCTGTGATTTTTGCTTTTAAATCATCAATGTCTGTCACCCGCGTACAAAAAAGAAAAAAACTTGTCAAAACTTGTTATCAGAAAAAACTTAATGAGTTTCTCTGTAAAATGGGACAACACTGGAATTTCTACACTTCATGGTTGACTTTTAATAACAGCCAAATATTGTACAGATAATTCTCGGACACCCGGTATTCCATTTGATCCTTAAATATTAATTGATTTTAATAAAAAATTTTTGGTGCACGTTTTATATTAATAGCAAAAAAATGCTGGAGGTGAGACCCCAAAATTTTGGTTGGTTGGGTGGTTCTTATGTGTATAGGAAAAATTAAATATATAAAATTTCGGGGTTTCATCCCCGCATTTTTTTCCTATTAATATAAAACGTGTACCAATGAGGTTTTATTAAAATTAATTAATATTTAAGGGTGCCTCATAAGCAGCCATCCCTACTAGGCCAAATCTACTATGCTTTCAGTCCTAAAATGTTTAGTTAAATTTAGTTTCTAATTAATCAGTAGTCAATGTCTATTTTAGTTTATGCTGTTCTTTAACTGCTGTTATTTGCCCTTATAATGGAACGCTAATAAAAAATTTGTATATTTATGTTTCAATAATTAACTAAACTTGAGTCCTTGTGCGACGCCAATAAGAATATTTATAATTACTTGAGATTTTGCACATTTTGGTTTTTTGTCGAATGGAATATATTGACGGGGTGAGATGGTGAAATTTGCAATTTCGAAAAATAAGAACCACCCATTATATATATATATATATATATATATATATATATAATATATATATATATATATATATATATATATATATATATATATATATATGAGATAACAGAAAATACCAGAAAAAATAACACGAACTTGATTGCTGATATAAAAATAACCCCAATCATTATCTCAGACCACAACTTAATCGAGATATCAACAAATATGACGACAACATTAAAAGACAATACACATATTGAGGAAAGAACAAATTTAGGGCCTTTAACTTAAACTCCAAGCATATAAATTGGGAAGCAATCAGATCGCACATGGCCCAAATAGAATGGAGAACGGTTTTGGGGAATAAAACAACTGAAGAAATGCTAACAACCTTGGAAGAAAAAACGCTGAGAATTTTAGGAAAATATGCTCCGAAATCACAGTCAAAAAGAAAGAGGAGCTGGCGAGAGAGGCAAAAGAGAAGAATATTCCGCAAAAGAAAGAGAGTGGAGGCGAAGTTAGCCAACTGCGGAGATAATGCCAGGAAAGTAATACAAGAAAATCTGGAGGGTATCGACAGGGAAATACAAGCCCTGATTAAGGACAATACAGAGAGAGAAGAGGAAAAGACAGTAGAAGCAATAAAGGAAAATCTAAAATACTTCTATAGCTATGCGAAAAGGAAAACAAAAACGCGCCCCGCTATTGGGCCCTTAATAAGGAAGAGAAATAATGAACTAACTGATGATCCAAAAGAAATAGCTGAAACATTGCGAGGCCAGTATGAATCAGTTTTCAGTACCCCAAAAAGTGACAAAGCGATACTTGACATAGCTGCATTCTTTGAGGAGAAATTGCAAGGAAAGTGTATAACAGACTTTGATTTTTACCCCAGAAGATGTAGCGAGAGCTATAGGACAAATGAAACCACATTCAGCTGCAGGTCCGGACAATTGGAACGCATTATTGATTAAAACTGTAAAAATTAAATAGCTACACCTTTCTACTGGATATGGAGAAGATCCCTAGACACTGGGGAAATACCGTGTGAATAGAGATCAACGCACGAAACTGCAACAAGGTTAACAAGGTGTGTGTATATATATATATATATATATATATATATATATATATACTATGTGTGTGTGTGTGTGTGTGTGTGTATATATATATATATAATATATATAAATATATATATCTATATAATATATATATATATATGCATTTAACTGCAATGACCACGCAGTATATAAATTAATAGAAACGACGTAAGTAATAAGGAGCGTCTCTGCACACGAGGAAGATAATAACGAATAAATGAAAAATGAGGCGAACCGCCCGAGTAGTATAGCCGCAAAAGGGGGGAGAGTGCAGGAATGTTGCAGGTTATTATGTAATGTTGCAAAGGGGGTGGGGTTGTTGCAAAGGGGGGATGTTGCAAAGGGGGATGTTGCAAAGGGGGGTGGGGGAAAGGGGGGTGGGGGGAAAACTTGGAGGCGCGTTATCCCCCAAGAGAAAGAAGGAGGAGAGAAAGGAGGAGAGGTGTTCACCTGGCAGGAGCCAAGTGCACACTGAGACTTCCAGCCGGGCTGGCGTTGTTTTATAGGCTCCTAATCAGCCAGTTGGCTGAGTTGCCAGATACCATTGTATACATTATTATCCTAATCAGCCAGTTGGCTGGTTGTCAGATACCTCTTTTATTATTGCATACATTATTATTATATACGCCTAATCAGCCAGTTGGCGTAAATGGCTTGAGTTGCCAGATAGCGCCATGTATTCCATTGTATACATTATTATCCTAATCAGCCAGTTGGCTGAGTTGCCAGATACCATTGTATACATTATTATCCTAATCAGCCAGTTGGCTGGTTGTCAGATACCTTTTTATTATTGTATACATTATTATTATATACGCCTAATCAGCCAGTTGGCTGGTTGTCAGATACCTCTTTTTATTATTGCATACATTATTATATATACGCCTAATCAGCCAGTTGGCTGAGTTGCCAGATAGCGCCATGTATTCCATTGTATACACTATTATAGACTCCTAATCAGCCAGTTGGCTTAGAAGGCTTAAATATTGCCAGATACCTGTTGTATACAGAATACCGGTAGTAGAAGGCATAACAATAAACAACATTGCATCATTCTTTTTATTATAAATATATAGAAAATAAAATATACATTTGAGGAATATGTACATAACAGAAATATATACACATAATTATATATAAAATAAAATATACATTTCATCAATATGTACATAACAGAAATATACACACACAATATGGTGTTATATAAAATAAAATATACATTTCATATACACTTCAATATGTACATAACAGTACAGGAGAAATATCAAGCAAAATATATATATATATATATATATATATATATATATATATATATATAAACACAAATCAATAGAAATATGCATAATCAAAATATATAATACAATTCACTTTTTTTTCAAAATACTAAAATCGGTCTTAATCGAGTTTACAATTACATCATTATTGCTCTGCATTACGCAGTCTATGCGGCTTAATAATATTTCACCGCTTAAAGTATAGGGAAACCTGTATTCGATATGAATGGCTTTCATATCGTTCAGTACTATTTTTGTCCCCACTTTACAACCGGTTGGCAAGTCATCTTTAAATACGTCTAGAATACAATCAAAAGCACGCACAAAGAGTTCATCGTTAGCTACATTATTAAACACAAGTTTATAAGAATGCTTTTCCAATCGAGGGTTTATTTCTACCGACTCGAGCTTTTCAATCGTGAACTCTTCACTCAACATAACGGCAATTGAAATAATCTTCTAAATCGTTACGGCAACTGCGCGTTATATAAAGAAATAGTTCTTCAGGGTGAACGGTGTAGGTGAGCTCAGCCTTGTACCGATCAATTGCTTTGTACCAAAGTTCATGGTATTTCAAAGAGTCTAAACTTTTTAAATAAACATCCAGCACTAGACCATTCTCACCAGTCCTACACTCGGTAAACCCATCGAGCAGAGCAGTGTATGCGTATTCAAGAACTGTATCAAAATAAAGCATATCCGTAACACGCGCGTCTAATATAGGTTTCAGTTTACGGAATCCGACGATTTCAAACATTCTGTCGAGGATGAAACGGTTTCGCGTAGGAATAAGAGCGTTATTATCAGAAGCATTCTTCCACATCAGCCTTATATCAATGCACGGCCGATCGTTATTTATACACAACGTACATACAACGGCGTATGAGGGCGCGTCACTAATCTGCTCTCTTCTTGTACCTACGTTAGCAGGTATTTTATAACGATCTTCACACCACTTATCAACTATCACGAAGATTCTATTCATCTCCTCGATACTTAAATAAACCCGTTTGTTTGTCGGTCTACATTCCGTTTCCAGTACATAGCTAATGGTACCGGAATTACGCCTGAACACGCGCAACGATTTCGTCACGGACACATCGTACGAGGCGTTGAGAATGCTGCTCAAAGGAAGTTCCATCGTATTCGAGGAGCGCACGTCTACTCGGCTCAAGCTCTGAGATAACTATGAGCCGTGTGAGGCACAGGCAGGAACGGTTCGACGGGCGGCTGACTCGATGATACGTGAATGGGCATGTTCGTACGACTCGAATTGTTGCACATATTTGTTTTTCCGTTTCGTCACTACCAGCCTACGCACTTTGGATAAGAACTAGGCGCTAATCATCTCCACACTCCGGCGCACTATTTGAGAGGAACATATGCTCATATTTTTCCTTTCTACCCATCAAACGATACTCGTCTCTAAAATCTGTTAAAAACTCACGCATGGCACTAGCCACAACCTCACTATGAACCTCATCATGATATACGTTAATATAGTGATAAAAACACCTAAGATTGTCCATGATCACGAGATTCACATTTTCAGACGTAGGGTATGAGTAATCGACATGGTGTAGCATGACGTAATACCGCTTGTCACACCACCCATCCACAAGGCTCATTATCCATACCTGCTGCTTCTCTTCTGCACGCGTTGTTTCTTTTACTTCACGGTGTATGTGAGACTTTATAAAGTTTAGCCCTGCAGCATACTTCAGCACATCGTCTGTGCAACGAAAGCCTTCAACAGTCTCACCAGAACATCCGTAGAGTATTTGTACATCTTGGAACTTCGCACAATCCAATGTGGTTTTAAAAGAGGCATAGGAGGGGGGAATAGGAAGTTTTTCGGTATCCACCACATCCTCACACTTTACTGAATACCATTTCATAAACGTTGTGCAAGCAATATTAAAGGTAGCCATTTCAATATACGTCTGATCTGAATACACGTCTGATCTCTCGGGCTTACTGCGGTCGACTGACCACGCAGGGACTCCCAGATAGTAGCATGACTCACGCAGTGGGCGGAGCTTAGAACTTTCACCTACACACACACACACACACACACACACACACACACACACAAAGGAGAAAGTGAAACGCTATTTGATTTATTGAGATATTCATATATTTACAAATACGATTCGAGATATTCAAGTTATATATACGATTTATATACAAGACGTGTGAGTTAGAAGCATCATTGGTATCCAAAGGGTACGGTATCATAGGTGCCAGGTAACTGGTAACGTTTCCTATAGGTGTTACGGCACACCATCGTACCCCTAAGTTCCTTCACGCCTCCCAGCTTCTGCGCCCGAAAATTGTGGGTGCCTACAATTAGTTGGTGAGGTTCCAAACATACTAGATCCTTCAACGACTCAAAGTTAACAACCTCCCGATTCGCATGGTTGAGCGTAATACCCTTTGCCTTCACGATATATTTCATTTCATCCCCTACCCTGACCCGTACCCCATAAGTCTTAGGTCCTGTTGAGATAAAAGAGTCGGCGTATGCGTCGTCCCCATACTCATCCTTGATCTCATCAGTGAGCTCGCCGAGGAACTCCCCAATAGCGGGCATGTAATCACCCTCCCTCTCTGTGAATATCACGCTATCTGTATCGGCATACAATACTCTCCGCCCAAGAGAATGCAATAGACCCCAAAGTTTTATACGGGCGTAGGCTGTTGTGAAGCTCGCCACAGGTATGTTTGTAACCCTTGAGGTATCTGTGGCAAATTCAGTGTTGTTGTACTTTATTACGTAAGTATTACCTACATTCACGATCTCCATGACCTCTTTATCGGGGGCATTGGCATAATCCCAGACATCGCTATAACTTTGTGCCAAATGAATGTTCCCTCTGCCGGTATTCTGCGCAAATTTTCCCCATAGACTGTTTAGACACAATTTTGCACTAAAGCGCTTGCCAGGATTCTTTACAATTTGGACACGATCAAGTTGTATACCTTCGCGGTCGCGGTAACGTTGAATATAGGCAGACTTTTCATCTTCGGTATCAACTCCTCGCGGATACCCTGATGCTTCAACCTTATCCTTCAAAAAGGCGTTTATATATGGTGTGAAAAGGTTGGGGAGCTTCTGAAACCTCCACACCTCGTGTATCTTCAGTATTCTATAACCATGGCGTACGGCTAGGGCCAGCTCAGGACTTGTATATACGCCTCTGATCTTACGCTGGTGGGGTATATGGTTACATTCGCCGTTATCCTCTTCCGCGCACTTCACGCACAGGGGAAACATGAGCTTGTCGTCGATAACGACAGGTAAGATCGGCATCCATAAATTGCGTGGGGGGAGTACGTCTACGAAAGAGAGCCCAAAGTAATGATCATTCAAATTTTTTGAAAATTCATTGATGGATGGTATGCTAGGTCCCACCAGTTTCTCAGGAGCGCCCACGGGGTACGGATTGCTCTTCATCACGTATGGGTATAAAGAACAGAAATCGTAGTAATGGAGCTTCACGCCCTCCGTAGGTGGGAAGTATAGTCTGAAAGGATTTGTACGTCCTCCAAACAAGCTATCACCACATTTGAGAGGATCCAGCACCATTGAACGCTTGATCGTTTTTATTTCCTCACGGTATACATCGTCTGTCTCCATCCGTGCATCATATTCATGCTCCCACAAGACTTTGTGAGTGAACTGTGATCCTATAAGTTGATCGCGGGTGCGGGTCGATGCAAGACAGTCGGCAGGAGACCTACCGTTGATATCTCCGGTGACTCCGCACTCAGGACGGGGGCATCCATGCCACCAGCAACCGTTAAAGGAGTACACAGTCTTCACACCAGTGACACGGTTTTCACTTAACCCATCAACCCAAAAAACACGTCCATTAATCTTAATGGGTACTTCACCCGTGTTGCGGGCGTGCTTTATGTATACACCTGTTTGTTGCTGCAGGTGTATGAGCCAGTAAATAGCCTTGTGTCCGTAACTGCGGGGGTTGTCTTTAGGCATGAAGTTATTCTTGAACACCGTAAAACATAATGATGCGATGGTGGTTGCGACTTGCAGTGGATCGCATTTGAAACGGGCTATGTACATACTTCTAAAGGCCTGGAAACATACTCTAAGCACGCGCACATCATTCACGCAATAACGCTCACATTCATCAGCTATATTATAAGGGTTACTTTCATTAAAACTGTCGTAGTATCGATCAAAGTCTTCATCCATGCAGTCAAAATAATGTTTGGGGGGTGGTGGGCCTACGTAGTTTAAAGTCTCGCTGGTGAGGAAAGTGTATGGGAAGTATCCTTTGGAAACTTCAGCTGCTACTCCCATCACCTTGGGTAGCTTTGCTAATTTACAAGGTGTGAATAATAAAGTATCTTTAAATTGTACATTGCCTCTTATCTGCATCTGTATTAATTTGTTGCCTCTTTTCAATGGATCACCTGTAAATATCTCAGAGGATTCGTGTTCAAGCAACTCCTTATAAAGGAACTGCGTGTCAAACTTTGCCCCGTTATGGGCGAGAATATACACAGTCATTTTTTTGAACTTGTCGGCTAACTTGACAATATAGGACACAAATAGTTTCACAGGACTATCGCTGACATTCGTTTTAAAAACGTTTGTCCGTTTACCGCATTTGGGGCACTCGTCACATTCGATACCCATACACTCATCACAGATGGTCTGGCTCACAAGTAAATGTGGAATTACCTCTTTGGTTTCAGCGTTCGTATATGTTTCTATATCGTAGTACACAGTTATACAAGGGTTATTTTTAGGCTTAGCATCTTTCATATAACACACATGCTTTACTCCATCCGCCTTATATTCCTCCTGGCATGTAGGACAGTGAATTACGTCGCACTTGTGCTTAAATTTTCCCCAATTATCCATTGTGTGAAACATACCACATTCACAGATTCTCATTTTCCTGCACGTACCAATTGATTTATGGAGATCAAAGCAGCTATTATTGAAAAATGTGCGTCTACACACATCACAGTCTCTCTTCTCAACTACACGGCTTTCACATTTGGTGCTTTTACACTGCTCACATACCATGTGACATTCTTTACAATGTCTCACTATATCATCCGCAAACTCGAGGCACCCCTTACACAAATCATGATGTCTCCCATATTTTCGACTTTTGTCATAACTCGCGTAAAGCCCCCTTATATTACGGATGGGGAGATACGTTGTCCCTGACAATCCTAAAATAAGTAGGGGTCTTGTACGATCTCTCACACAGCTTTTAAAAACATACACAGTCCGGCGGCGATCATCCAAACCAAATACAACTATGCGCACATTCATTTCCTGTTCTACCTTTCTCAGCTCTTCAGGACCCATATTACAGTCAAATTCAAGTTCACAGTCTACAGCTAGTTTACGGGCACGCTCAACGATCGTAGGCAGCCAAATTTTTTGAGTCCGTGTATTTTGTACAGTAAACATACGTGCTAAGAGTACTGCTATAAAGCCGCAACCACGATCGACGTTTATATGCCTTCGGTAAATAGTTGGAGAATTGAAGTTAAGAGTGTACGGTATGGCACTATGACCCGCAACACGGTATACATGGTCAATATTTACCGTGAAGTTGTCCATATTGAAGGCTATACTACTTTGGACGGCTTGCATTATACGCCCTAATATATATTCTACATCTTCAGCAGCCAAACGCCTGAACGGTACTATCACCCAATAATCGTCTACATCACCGTCATCTGACCCGAACCCAAAGGACAGACTCGTCCTGACCTCACGCTCGTCGCGATTCTGAAGAGCAAACTCTATAATACGCTCTACAACCCTGCGTATCCCGCGCTCAATTCCATTGCTATACAGGGCTCTAGGGTCGACCCTAACTCTATACCGATTTCTAGTCAAGGCGGGGGTGGGGGCTGCGGATCGCACTAACTCGAACGTAATAACATCCTCAACAGAACGGGGGGCGGATGAATTAGTGGATATATTAGGTGCTGCTGATGGGGGCCCTGTTGCGTAGGAGGGTTGGGGATCTATTATTGTAGACTTAACAGAACGGGGGGCGGAATTAGTGGTATATTAGGTGCTGCTGCTGATGGGGGCCCTGTTGCGTAGGAGGGTTGGGGATCTATTATTGTAGACTTAACAGAACGGGGGGCGGAATAAGGGGAGGGTGCTGCTGCTGCTGGGGAGGTTGTTGCGGTTGAGGGTTGGGGATCTGCTGCAACAGGTACGTATTTCGGCCGCTTTATACCTGATGTGGGGTTCTCATACCTCCGCTTTGGACGTGCAACCTGTATCGCTGGTTCAGGGGAGGAGATCACACTGTCGTCGAGGTCATCCGTAATGATAGGGTGCTCTACCTCATCGTCGGTTCTGTGGGAGAAGAAATATAAGGATCAGCACTCAAAATTTGTAATATTTTGTAAATGACCCACTTAGGAGTGTGACGTGTTAGAAATGGACTCTGTAGAAAAATTCAGATTCACGAGCCCATCCACATGTATTATATCTGGACCTACAGGATGTGGTAAAACTGTGTTTATGCTTAAAATCATTAAAGAAAAGGGCGAGATGTTCTCGAAATTTGTGCATAAAGTTATATGGTGCTATTCGACGTATCAATCAGCGTTCAACGAGTACCAAGATGATATTTTGTTCCACAAAGGTGTATATGACGTTAATTCGCTAAAGGGAACTGAACATACAATCATTGTAATTGACGATCTCATGTTGGAGATGGATAAAACGTTTGCCGAGACATTTACAGTATACTCCCACCATCTTAACATAAGCGTGTTCTTCATCAATCAGAATCTATTTTTCAAAAATAGATACATGCGCGATGTGTCGTTAAATACGCAATATCTAGTCTTATTCGCGCAACGTAGAGATGTATCACAAATTGGGGTATTAGCCAATCAAATGTTCCCGAATCAGCGTAAGGAGTTTTTGGAAGTTTATAAAGAAGCTACAAGCACGCGTTACGGATATTTGCTTTGCGACCTTCATCCGCGAAACACGTTTAGAGTGCTTCTGCGAACGAATATATTTCCAAACGAGCCTGAAACGGTGTATATTCCAGAATGACAAAGAGACTAAAGAAATACCATGAATTAATAAAAATCTATCATCGACTGCCCCGGGCAATGCAGCAGATGTTTATTAAAAATATTGACGCCGACTTTTTAAAATGCATCTGTGAAATCTGTCTTAACGTTATAAATTGCAATGTATCAATGAAACCCATCAGAAGGCTCGCCTACGCCGCTACAAGAACATAATACGTACACTCGCTCGTAAAAGTCAAACTGTAGCGAAGAAAAAACGAGTTATTGTGCAAACAGGAGGGTCATTTCTCCCCATCTTATTTTCAGTTTTGGGCCCTTTACTGACTAGATTAATATAATGAAGAAAGTGGTAGTGATTCCCCACGAGGTGTACGCTTCACTGCAAAGAGACACGGATCTAGATCCCCGTAAAAGCAGACTTAAAAGAATGGAAAGCGAATTGTTAGCCCTATTAAACAGTGAAAAAACACCTGATGAGAAAAGAATCTTATACCAAGAAGCTCTGCAGAAATTTCTTCACGAGTACGAAAATTATAAGAGCCCTACGGAGATTCCTGTGGTTATTAGGCACAGCACCGATGGCGACATAGGACCTGTACCCGACGATACAGCTGATCAACCAAAAAGATTAGCCACACAACATATCGAACATGTATTAAAAATACCCTCCCACTTACATTGAGGAGTAAAGGCTTAAGTCTTTATAATCTATTGAATGAGGATCCCGCCATACAATGGACCGATACAGGGGAGATCATTGTGGAAGGATCAAAGGTACAGGGATCGAATATCGTAGACATTGTCCATGATCTGGTGAGAAAGTGGGATAGGCCATCACCATCAGGATGGAAGCATATTAAAGCAAGACTACAACAAATAAATGTCCCTAAAACGTTGATAGGAAATCTGAACAGGTTAAAAGACTTGGAACACGCAACGTCTGTGGCACAATTGAAGACGCCGTCACCCCCTGCGGTAACACCTTTCAAGAGGAGAAAGAAGAGGTTAAACCAACCCTACCCACCTGCCTCTAAAATACGCAAATGGCTAACGTATTAACTAAACGTTATTATGACATTTCTGCCCCATCCTCTTACGGCGGCGTAGATAGACTGCACGTTTACGGAGTAGGAAAAAAAGATGTTGAAAGATTTTTGAGGGAGCAGGACGCTTATACGCTTCATAAGCCTGTGAGAAAAAGGTTTAAAACAGCCAAGACAACGGCTTCCTCGATTGATTCTATTTGGCAAGCAGATTTAACAGACATGCAAAGATACTCTGTGTATAACGATGGTTACCGCTACATTCTATTCATAATAGACGTATTCTCTAGATATCTGTGGCTAGTTCCTCTGAAAAATAAATCACCTGAAACAGTTGCTAAAGCCACCAAAACGCTAATGTTAAAAGAAAACAGGGTTCCTGGCTATTTTTGTACGGATATGGGGAAGGAGTTTATAGGCCGTGCTTTTCAGAATATGTTGACAGAGTTTAATATCAGCTATTACAACCAATTCTATACATAAGGCTTCTTTAGCTGAAAGAGTTCAGCGCACCATAAAGGAACGCATGCACCGTTATTTTACACATAAAAACACATACAGATTTCTAGACATTCTGGAACCATTGGCATCATCCTACAACCGCTCACACCATCGCACGATTGGGGCAACACCTAACGAAGTTTTAGAAAGAGGTACGCTCCCGAGAAGAGATGGACCACCACCACCACCACCACCACACTCTGTGCGCTTCAAAATCAATGATTATGTAAGGCTGTCGCGTTCGGGGAATAAATTCGCAAAGGGTTTTGAGCAAGGATGGACACGCGAGATTTTTAAAGTTAGGGCTGTGAGACCTAAAGGTGTGATAATGATGTATTACATTGAAGATTTGAATGGGGAAGAAATCTCAGGAGGCTTTTACCGCGAGGAATTGCAGAAAGTCGCGTTTAATTTAGAAAAAAATGTGTTTAAAATTGAGAAAATTTTAGGAAGCAAAGGTTCAGGAAGGAGAAAAATGTACCTGGTGAAATGGCTAGGGTACCCAGAAAGCTTCAACACCTATATAAAAGCTGATGCAATAATGAAGCTTAAATAGTATGCAACATGGCTCCTAACCATTTCTACGTCACACTCCCGTCCTCCTCGTCCCTGTCTGTACACCCTAACAACACGCTAGCCAACTTTGTAACAGAACTCCATGGGCACATTGAATTGGGTCGTGATTCGTATGAGGTGGGGATATGCGAAATTCAGCTGGACACCGTCTTTTTAAATATTGAACATGAAGAAACCGTTTTTACGATTCTTAGAGACATTGACGAGTGTGAAAAAGCTGGGGTAGCTATGGATGAAACTATGCGCATCGCTTGGACTAAGATTGCACGGTATTACAGTACAGAAGTAAGACTAGGGCCGGGTCAATATGGTTCGGCCGAGGATGTTGTGAGAGGCTTAAACGTAAGTTTAAGAAACTCAAACCTTACGAATGATTTAGTATATGAAATCGTAAACAACCCTGCACATACACTAATCCTAAAATCAAAGACTAACAGATGTCTTAAAGAACATAGAAAGTTCAAAATTCTAACCAACGGCCGATATAGCGCAGCCTTCCAAAGAGACACATTTCACGAGACACAGTATAACTTGTCCAGATTAATGTATCAATTGAAGATGGAGAAATTGGCTGAAAGGTCCCCAGACATGTGCTATATTTACAGTAATATAGTGGAGCACCAGTTTGTTGGGGATACCCAGGCACGCCTGCTGCGCATTGCTCACATCCCCAACCATAGAGGAAGGAGTTTGAGTATTACATATGACAGACCCCATTATGTGAATGTCGCAACTAATTTAATAACCAATATCACAATATATATAAGAACGATTGAGGGCGAAAACTTCCCATTCGGTAACGGGAGCTTAACAGTGAAGCTACACTTTCGACGCACTGAGTTATAATGGATAGAAAGCCTTTCACCGTCTATCGAGGGATGCGATACCAGCGCGGTAGTGGACTTGGATCCATTTTTTCATCCATACTACGTACGGCTGTTCCTTTGCTGAAGAGGGGTGCCAGATACCTTGGAAGGAAAGCGCTACAATCAGGCCTTAACACTGCAGAAGACATATTGGCCGGGGCTAAACCTAAAGAAGCCCTAAAAAAACATTTAAAGCGTACACGGAACGAAATCATCAAAGATGCAAAGAGAAAAATGCGTGGTGGCGGGAAGAGGAGGGCTCCCCGGAAGAAGAAGAAGGGGTCACGTGGTATTAAACGTAAAAGGCTATCAAAAAAGAAATGCTGTAAGCGAATGAAACCTATGGTTGACCACTTTTTTGACTGATATAAGCTAAGGATATTGATCTCATGAATCATAGTTTGTTTACCACTTGTCGAGAGAGGAGTCACTATTTCGCCATGGCACGCTTCATCCACCCATGTAGTTCACAATGCTGTAAGTCGGAGCTGTCCTTTTTTGAGCTCCCGCCAACCCAAGTTTCTATTGAGCACAGTGACTTTATTACAATTAACCCTTTAAACACAATTAGTTCCCCGAGTGCACCTATAGAATTCGTGATACCCAGCTCAGGTCCTTACTTTTTTGATCCAAGCTGTGTGCACATGTACGCTAAGCTACGTATAGCCCATTCTGATGGAACGGCCTGCGATGACAAATATGCTGTATACCCTGAAACAAACTTTCTGCACGCCATATTCAACCAGTGTGACGTATATTTAAATCAGACCAACATATCGGCAGGCACGGGGTACTATCATCTACGAGCCTATTTGGAAAATGTCCTCAACTTTTCCAAAGAAGCGAAGGCTACCTTTTTAAGTGCGGAGGGATATTATCAAACTAAAGATGAAAATAGTATAAAGGACAAATTTAAAAATTCTAAAAAGAAAATATACGAGTGTTTTGGACGGTTGCACACAGATTTCACTTTCCAGGAGAAGTTGCTTGTGAACGGGGTGGATATGAAAATAAAGCTCACCCGCACGAGTCCTGAGATCTGCTTAAATCTGGATGCGAATCAAGAAGAGGGCGCAAAGTCCGTTGTGGTTCACATTATGGACACATACCTCCGCGTACGGCGAGTGAAATTAAGTTCACCAAAACAACTAGAAATTGAGAAAAATTTACTAAACGCTACAGTGAAATATCCTATTAACAGAGTGCAGATCAAACTATATACGGTTCCTGCAGGGTTGGCATCGAAGCAGATAGAAAACATTGCCCTGGGAAATCTTCCTAAAAGGATATTAATCGGCATGCAGGACCACGCTTCGGTGAATGGAAAATATAAAAAGAGTGCCTTTAAATTCGAGAATTTCGGACTTAAAAATATAACTCTATACGTTAATGGCACTGCTTTGGGTGGAACAATGGGTACGGACTATTCATCAGATGCTGTGTTACCTCTTTGTGCCAGAGCCTATAGTAATCTGACCCATATTGCAGGTGATTGTGATGAGCTTGGTAATGGGGTAACGCAGGAAGAATTCATTGATCAATTTAACCTTTATCCGTTTGACATTACACCTGACTTATCTGCTAGCGTAAATACCCATTTAACACCACAGCAGAGCGGTAACATCTCAGTGCGGCTGGAATTCGCCAAGCCTATAGACGCTCCTATTAGTGTACTAGTATATCTCGAATCGCAAGCCCTAATAGAAGTAGATAGATTTAGAAGCGTTATCACTGACTTTTAAAATGGATGCTAATACACTTCAGAAAGTAATGGAGCGAGTCACACGTTCCAAATTTATCGGCGTGTTTGCGAAGAATGAAACATTGAGTTTGCCAAGTACGCGAGAATGCGGTAGTCTTATTGTGAACACAGACATCATCGGTAATGAAGGGATTCACTGGATCGCTGTCTATTTTAAAAATAGACAGCGCCTGTACTATTTTGATTCACTCGGTACTCAACCCTGGAGTGACCCTATTATTGTAAAATTTCTCGCTCAGTTACATATTCCCGAAGTTGTATGGAACCCATTTCGTATGCAGGGATATTTTACTAATGTTTGCGGAATGTACTGTGTCTCATTTCTCATGCATATGTCAAATGATAAAGAATTTATAAATTTTTTAAATTTATTTGACCCGTGTCACACTCACCGAAACGATGAAATGGTATGTAGACAGATAAAAAACCGTTTTCCAATTGTACGTACTCGTTGTATATTATAATGTTTTTGTTCGTATATTCGTTTATTGTACTGATTTCTTTCATTTAATAAATTTATGAAAATATATTGCGTCTTCTTATCCCAAAAAGATCGAAAAACACTTACATTATTTGACATTGTTGACTGATTAGTATATCATCCGTATTCCCTTCAAAAGAGTGTATAACTCGTGTCAAATCCTCATCGGACCTTAAAGGAAAACATATACAGAGTATACAGACAGACAGACAGATCCCCATTATGTGAAGATATCTTTGGTTCGAGGAGTGAACATTTCGATTTTAGCATAATGGGGAAATAACATTGATTGACATTTTTGACTAGTATCTGAAATACTACAGCTCTCCGTATATATATATAAAATTCTAATTATGGACACTTACATTTCTATGGTAGTCCCTTGCGTCGGATTGTAAGGAGCGTCACTGCAAATATCTTCTACGGTTTGCGTCGAAAATAGTTCGCCACAATCAACAGCATTGAAAAGGCTAATTGTGGTTAATGCTGCAGTATCACGTTCTTCATACAAGTCTGGGGAGACGTACAGGTCCATGGTGGAGGATGTGTGACACTGCTGACTGATCAGTATATCATCCGTATCCCCTTCAAAAGATTGTATAACTCGTGTCAAATCCTCATCGGACCTTAAAGGAAAACATATACAGACAGACAGACAGATCCCATTATATGAAGATATCTTTGGTTCGATTACCAATTTCGATTTTAGCATGATGGGGAAATAACATTGATTGACATTTTTGACTAGTATCTGAAATACTACAACTCTCCATATATATATAAAATTCTAATTATGGACACTTACATTTCTATGGTAGTCCCTTGCGTCGGATTGTAAGGAGCGTCACTGCAAATATCTTCTACGGTTTGCGTCGAAAATAGTTCGCCACAATCAACAGCATTGAAAAGGCTAATTGTGGTTAATGCTGCAGTATCACGTTCTTCATACAAGTCTGGGGAGACGTACAGGTCCATGGTTGATTATTCACTGATGCGAAAATAGCTACTGTTACTCCCAACTGAAAATATCCCCTTTTATATGCACATTCACCAAGCTCCGCCCAAAAGACCAGATGTCCGTCGTGATTGGCTGCCGATGTAGCTGGGTGGAGCGTGTACCAATCCGCTATAACGAGACCGGACGAGTAACATATATATAAAATCGAATTATAGGCACTTACATTTCTATGGTAGTCCTTATATTATATCTTACAAATTATTAGTATTGTTTGAATTGTTAACTTATTTTATAATAAAGAAATTATATCCTAATTATATTTTAAAAAGAACATTCGGTTTCAACGTTAAGCTGTGGTCTAAGGCGGCGTGGCATGAATAAATACTAAAATAAAATTAAATGTTAAAAATCTTTATTCATACGTTATTAAAAGTTAAAAATCTTTATTAATAAAACAGGATAGAAGCATATGAAAGTCAAGGTAAACTATAGTTGCATTAATCATTATTGCTACATAGAAAAAATCGTGCATTACGGTTTTTCGGATATACTACTGCCTCGGGTAAAATGGTCCTGTTATTTTAAATCACGTATTTGTTAATTATTATTATTGCTACATAGAAAATCGTGCAGTTATTTTCGATTATTATTTATTGAACAAAACTCTCGCTCTCTTTCTATATATATATATATATATATATATATATATATATATATATAGAAAGAGTGGTCTGGAAGGAAGTTTACCAATGATTAAATTCTCTTTGCGAGTGACCCGTTGCCCGCGTCGTTGCCCGAATTGTTCATTCTGACGAAGGTCAAGCTTTTCACTCCACCTTAGACCTACAGTTTAACGTGGATTCCGAACCACGACCCATCAGCAGCCCAGCGTCTTGATCACTAGGCCTCCTAGGGTACCCATTTATCTACCAACCACTTTCTTTATTGTGTGGAACAGCTGGGCTTTGCTGCGCGCCGGCTGCCGTCGGGTCTCGAACCCTGGGCCGATGGATTCGTAGTCCGCGACGCTAACCACTACACCACCGAGGCGGTATTTGTCATTACTTACTCGGACTATAGTGGATTTAATTATCCCAGAAGAGTTCCATGCACGGTCTGTGTGTAGCATATATATATATATATATATATATATATATATATATTGTGTGTGTGTACGTTTTTCCCTTGACCTTCGTCAGAATGAACAATTCGGGCTGAAGCTAACCAAAGGTTATCCAAAGGGTATATATATATATATATATATATATATATATATATATATATATATCATTATATATATGACACCATAAAAAATAACGCGTAAATATTTGTAGAAATAATAAGAATGATAAAATTAATATCTGAAGCCAGTGGTGATTTCTGCTCGAATAGCTTGTAGAAAGATAATCTCTCGGCCCGAAAAAGGTCCCTAGAGACCTTTTTCGTTCGAATTCTCCGAAACCAACCTCGCTATAGTGGCTTGGGCAATGAATAATTTCTTTATTTTACGTCATTTTTCATTTTTTTCGTCGCAGGAATGAGGCTGTATGCTTCGTTCATCTTCAAGTTTAATGAAGCTGGGTTTCCTTATAAAAATTCGTTTCTGTCTAACGAAATAGGGTAACTTTGTTAATTCTATTATTGCGTAAATCTTTCTAATGTGTTATTGAATAATAGAAGATATATATTGTGGTTATATATATATATATATATATATATATATATATATATATATATATATATATATATATCAGAAGATATTTAAAAGACTGATATAATTATAGTAAACTTTTGTCGAAATAGTTACCCATAAAATTAATTGTTTTCTATTATGGCGTTTTCGAAGGTAAACTATGTTATTTGCTTCGTTCAACTTCAAGGAAGCTAAGTACTCAATGTTCCAAATATTAATATTACCATTATATACATCTATTGTAAAACACTATATACATCTATATTTCAATTAAGTGTGTAATTATTTAATTCATCTACCATATTGTGGTACACAATGCTTATATATATATATATATATATATATATATATATATATATATATATATATTTCTATAATTCTGTTTTCTATGGTTGGTTGAATTATGGATAACTACGTTATTTGCTTCGTTCAACTTCAAGGAAGCTAAGTACTCAATGTTCCAAATATTAATATTACCATTATATACATCTATTGTAAAACACTATATACATCTATATTTCAATTAAGTGTGTAATTATTTAATTCATCTACCATATTGTGGTACACAATGCTTATTAGAATACATGGCGCTATCTGGAATACCTTGCGCTATCTGGCAACTCAGCCAGAATAGAGGATTATAAAAGATCGCGAAGTTGATGAAGAACCATTCCCCCTCGGCTCCGGCCGAGTAAGGAGCTCTGCTCCTTCTATTTCATGCCCTTTGGTAAACCCCATAGTGGCCTCTTAGGTTAGGGAAACGAAAATAAATTGGGGGAGAACTCCACTCTGTCCTTCAGGTGTCTCTCTCCCTCCTTCAGCTCTCTCTCTCTCTCTCTCTCTCACTCTCTCCTCTCTCTCTCTCTCCTGCATGTTTGCCTCCAGCATGTGTACTCCTGCATGTGTACATCCAGCATGTGTACCTACTGCATGTGTACCTACTGCATGTGTACCTCCAGCATGTGTACTCCTGCATGTGCACCTATCCTCTCTCCTTCAGGCGTCTCTCCCTCCTACAGGCATCTCTCTCTTCTTCAGGCGTCTCTCCCTCCTACAGGCGTCTCTCCCTCCTACAGGCATCTCTCTCTTCTTCAGGCGTCTCTGGCTCAGCCAACTGGCTGATTAGGATAATAATGTATACAATGGAATACATGGCGCTATCTGGCAACTCAGCCAACTGGCTGATTAGGAGCCTATAAAACAACGCCAGCCCGGCTGGAAGTCTCAGTGTGCACTTGGCTCCTGCCAGGTGAACACCTCTCCTCCTTTCTCTCCTCCTTCTTCTTTCTCTTGGGGGATAACGCCGCCTCCAAGTTTCCCCCCCACCCCCCTTTCCCCACCCCTTTGCACCCCCTTTGCAACATCCCCCTGCAAACAACCCCCACCCCCTTTGCAACAACCCCACCCCCTTTGCAACATTACATAATAACCTGCAACATTCCTGCACTCTCCCCTTTTGCGGCTATACTACTCGCCGGGAATCGAACCCAGGGCCTTCCAATTGCCGGTTGGATGCGCTACCATTACACTACGGACCTCGATCAGTCATAAATCGAAATTCTCCTACATAGGGCAGAAACCAATGCCCTGAGAGGGCACCCTCGCAAATCGTGAATATGTGCATTTAACTGCAATGACCACGCAGTATATAAATGAATAGAAACGACGTAAGTAATAAGGAGCGTCTCTGCACACGAGGAAGAGAAATAACGAATAAATGAAAAATGAGGCGAACCGCGTGGTCATTGCAGTTAAATGCACATATTCACGATTTGCGAGGGTGCCCTCTCAGGGCATTGGTTTCTGCCCTATGTAGGAGAATTTCGATTTATGACTGATCGAGGTCCGTAGTGTAATGGTAGCGCATCCGACCGGCAATTGGAAGGCCCTGGGTTCGATTCCCGGGCGGTTCGCCTCATTTTTCATTTATTCGTTATTTCTTTTCCTCGTGTGCAGAGACGCTCCTTATTACTTACGTCGTTTCTATTCATTTATATACTGCGTGGTCATTGCAGTTAAATGCACATATTCACGATTTGCGAGGGTGCCCTCTCAGGGCATTGGTTTCTGCCCTATGTAGGAGAATTTCGATTTATGACTGATCGAGGTCCGTAGTGTAATGGTAGCGCATCCAACCGGCAATTGGAAGGCCCTGGGTTCGATTCCTGGGCGGTTCGCCTCATTTTTCATTTATTCGTTATTTCTCTTCCTCGTGTGCAGAGACGCTCCTTATTACTTACGTCGTTTCTATTCATTTATATACTGCGTGGTCATTGCAGTTAAATGCACATATTCACGATTTGCGAGGGTGCCCTCTCAGGGCATTGGTTTCTGCCCTATGTAGGAGAATTTCGATTTATGACTGATCGAGGTCCGTAGTGTAATGGTAGCGCATCCAACCGGCAATTGGAAGGCCCTGGGTTCGATTCCTGGGCGGTTCGCCTCATTTTTCATTTATTCGTTATTTCTCTTCCTCGTGTGCAGAGACGCTCCTTATTACTTACGTCGTTTCTATTCATTTATATACTGCGTGGTCATTGCAGTTAAATGCACATATTCACGATTTGCGAGGGTGCCCTCTCAGGGCATTGGTTTCTGCCCTATGTAGGAGAATTTCGATTTATGACTGATCGAGGTCCGTAGTGTAATGGTAGCGCATCCAACCGGCAATTGGAAGGCCCTGGGTTCGATTCCTGGGCGGTTCGCCTCATTTTTCATTTATTCGTTATTTCTCTTCCTCGTGTGCAGAGACGCTCCTTATTACTTACGTCGTTTCTATTCATTTATATACTGCGTGGTCATTGCAGTTAAATGCACATATTCACGATTTGCGAGGGTGCCCTCTCAGGGCATTGGTTTCTGCCCTATGTAGGAGAATTTCGATTTATGACTGATCGAGGTCCGTAGTGTAATGGTAGCGCATCCAACCGGCAATTGGAAGGCCCTGGGTTCGATTCCCGGGCGGTTCGCCTCATTTTTCATTTATTCGTTATTTCTCTTCCTCGTGTGCAGAGACGCTCCTTATTACTTACGTCGTTTCTATTCATATATATATATATTATATATATATATATATACCCTCTCTCTCTCTCTCTATATATATATAATTATATATATATATATATATATATAGAGAGAGAGAGAGAGAGAGAGAGAGAGAGAGAGAGAGACAGATATACAGACAGACAGACACTACTGATATTGTTCATTCATGGTTTTCATCATTAAACTTTAGCACATCAACAGATTCTTACCTTCATCCTCTTTAGCTTTTGTGTTCTTTTTAAAATTCCAGTTGCGTAGACTTTTCGTACCATTGAATTTCGGGTCCTCCCAGAGACATGCCAACCGAAATTCCCGACTGCTGTTGTAGCCGTTATGGATCATGATGACATCCGTCATCCAAGATTCTGAGAATTGCAAAAGTGTCCAATTATTTGGAATAAGACTATTGTTAATAACTACTATTTTTATTATGTATTAAATGTTATTATAATCCCGCTTGTTTTCGTTGCTTTGCTATATTTTCTATTTATATTTACGACACCAATCACCGATTTTCACAATATTTATATAAATCGATGTTAGTAAAAAGGATCATCAAAATATTAACATTCTGTATATTCATAACATCCAATATTCAATTTTAGGCATCTACCGCCCTCCAACTGGTAACGTATCAACTTTTATTACAAATGTCCATCCAATTTTAACCTCCAATCAAATCGTTAACAATTTGGTCATTGCAGGAGACTTATTAAATATTGATCTCACAAAATAACAATCGAATAATAACGCGAGCTTCCATCACAACATCATGACTACAAGTTGTTTTAAAATAGATATTACAAAACCAACTAGATTTCACAATGATATTAGGAATTTGACTCTGCTTGATCAGATCTGGGTACGTTCCTGGCTTGACTTCATCTCAGGTATAATTATATTGAATATCTCAGATCACTTGCCTACATTCACCATACCAATCACCCATTTCTCCGCAGAGAAAAATATAAAAAGTAACTGTACATATTACAGCAATAATAACAAACTAAAACCCTTAGAAGAATAACAACATTCTCAAGTACATTAATGGATATAGTCAAACTTTGCTCTTAATTCAAAAGTAATATCCAAAACTAAATACAACAACCAATGGATCACCCAGTACTCATTGTGAGTATTAAACGCAAACATACTGTCTTTAATTTATGGAAAATTGATATTATTGACGGAAGAGACATTCAAATATAACTACAACAGACTTAATGCAGTCATTAAAAGAACGAAAGTACATTACTATTATTAAGAAATTGATGAACAAAAATCCAATCCTGAAACGCTATGGAACACACTGAAAGATTTAATTAACACAAAAAGGTGAAAATAAATCCATTGTCCTCCCTCATATAAGGAGGAAATTCTTACAGTCATTCGAAAGACACAGCCAATTTATTAAATAACTTCTTTGCAAATATCGGCTCCAATACTGCGCACCCTCGATTCCAAATACTGACACTCACTACCGACAATACGAACAGGCAATCAAATTGCCACAATCAAATCCAAACTCATTTTTCTTTGATCCATTCTTACCAAATAAAAAAAATCTGAAAAATATTCTGACATAAATTCGATCCCAGTAAAAATATACAAATTAGCGTCATCTGAAATTGCAATTCAACTCAGTAAGCTAATAAATTAATTAGTAGCACCAGGTACATTCCCTGACACTCTAAAGCGAGCCAGTATGTCCTGTACTGTATTTAAGTCAGGAAACCCAAACATTCCATATTGTATTTGAAAGACTCGTAAACAATAAACTTACTAAATTCTTAATCAAATACGATATTTTAACTTCAACACAAGTTGTGTTTAGAAATGGGTATATAACGAAAGATGCCATAATCATGCTATTAAAATGTCTATCAGAACCTAAACACACTACCTTGGTCTTCCTCAATTTGTCAAAAGCATTTGATACACGTTCGCATGAAATCGTATTGAGTAAAATTACATATAGGGTGTCCCAAAAGTCTTTTTACACCTATGTATAATCTCGGAATATTAAATGATGTTGGGTTCCAACAGGATGGAGCACCTCCCCACTATTCCTTGAGAGTTCGTGAATATTTAAATGAGGTGTTTCTGATCGATGGATTGGGACATTAAAATGCAACATTAAAATGGCCTAGGAGAATCCCAGATCTCTCGAGTTGTGACAATGCATTATGGGCATTTATAGTAAAGGAAAAGGTTTTTCAAAAACGTTATGATTCCAATGACAGACTAAAGGAAGCCGTAAAGGATGCTTTTAAACTCGTAACACCTAAAATGCTGAGGAGCATAGCACATCGAACCTGGCGTAAAATCATTCTGTGCAGTGAGAACGATGGTTTGCATTCAGATCCATTGGATACATGATAAACTTGCGTATAACTATGTATAAACTACAATGTTGTATAATTCTGTATAAAATAAAATGTCTCGCAGTGTTTTCTACTATATACTTTCATTACCATAGTTACAGAACACTGGAGTAACATTTACATAGGTGTAACAAGACATTCAGGACACCCTGTATATGGGATAAGAGGAAATGTCTTCGATTGGTTCAAATCGTCATCAATACATCAGATTGAAAGCTAATTTATCCGACAAAGCGATGCTAACTAGTGGGGGTTCCACAAGGATCTATTGTTGGGCCATTAATATTTCTAACTGATGTCAACGAGTATCATCTCTCAACCACGTGAAACTGCGTACAATATGCAGGTGATACTCAACTTACTTCTTCCCGTCATAATTTAAAACTTCTGATAAATGAAACAAACAGGCAATTTGAGTATGTTTATAAATGATTGTGTACTAATAAACTTTTACCGAACCTGACAAAGTCATTTTATACGAGTATTATTATTACCACAAAACATATAAATATAAATTATCAAATAAAAATTGGGAATACTAAATTGCGAGTGTGAATGAAATTAAAGCGCTTGGCATTAATTTAGAAGAAAAGCTAAATTTAAAAACTCGTGTACAACATATCAAATCCAAAATATTAAGTTTGAATTCATATTACTTAAACTTGTGATTCCAACCTTTCCACTTTCGTTGTCCAGAACCGAACTTGGAACTTACCATGCCCTCGATTACCCCACCTTTATTGGTTTATAATTTTATATTACAAAGTGAACAAACTGTATTTGGGTGTATAATAAATGACAAACACATACAACATTTATTAGTTTATATTACAAAGTGACCAACCAGTATCGAAGTGCATAATAAATGACAAACGTATGAGAGCTTTTTGGAACAGAGTAGGACCTGCAGATTTTGAGAAATTACCTCAATGAGGTAATTTACCACGGGGTTGAGGACCCCCTGATTTAAAGTGAAAAAAATTCTTCCTGAAAACGCACTCCTTACCTTCATCCAGCCACATTTCTTATATTGCATAGCAACATTGGGTAGCTCAAAGGAATAGATAAACATCCTTTGGAAGTCATTCGTAAAATATGTCTGCGAAATCTCTCAAATAATAATGATAACAGACAAAGTCACACTTCCTCAATGTTTAAAGAGTTAAATATTTTAAAGCTAAATGACAGGCTTCATCACTAAATGTATTTCGCAAATCACTAAAGTAATTCATTAGCTCTTACTTCATGTATAAGTTCACTACCGCAATTATTTCGATAGTAATTAAGTTCTCATTTTACAATTAACTATCTGAAATATGTTAATTTGATTAAGTACTTTTAATGTCATAATTTATCGTCAAAAAAAGGGATTTTTTTTATCATTTATTTCCTACTGAAGATACAATTGATCGTTTTATTTAAAATGGTGTAAGATAATTAAACACTACTTTTGCAAAGTTTTACCTTTTGGTTACTATTATTATTGTAATTTAATTATTATTAAATGGAAGCTCCCATGCTTCCAACGGCATATTCAGATTAGAATGCTCTGAATATATAATGCCATATCAGATATCTAAACTGCACAGAAAAATATTGAAAAATATTTTTCAACTTTACGTAAGCTGTATTCTTTTCTGAATAAAGTGTGTGTATATAAGGAAGTAATAAGGAAGTAATATAAGGAAATAATAAGGAATAAGGAAGTAAGATCTAGAATTGGTATGGATAAGGTAGCTTTTGAGAGACAGAAAAGACTACTTACAGGTAAACTCAACTTGAAACTCAAGAAAAGGTTAAAAAAACTTGATATGGAGTGTGGTACTGTATGGAGCAGAAACATAGACACTCAAAACAACTGAAAAGAAACTCCTGGAAAGTTTTGAAATGTGGATTTGGAGAAGAATACTAGGGAGGGAGCACGGAAGTAATGCGGAAGTACTGTAACAGGTGAGGGAGGAAAGAAGACTCATTAATGTGATAAGAGAAAGACAGAAGAAATGGATCGGACATGTGTTGAGAGGAAAAGGGTTGTTGAAGGAGGTGATAGAAGGTAGATATGAAGGTAGAAGTCCGAGGGGAAGGAAAAGGAAAGCAATGCTGGGTGATTTGAAGGCAGGTTGGAGCTACCATGAGATGAAAAGGATAGCTCAGGATAGAACACTTTGGCAGGACACCTGAGTTGGACCTGCCTGATAGGCAGAACACGATGGATGGATGAATATATATATATATATGGCCTACATCGTGGCCAATGTCGTAACACCGCTTCCCGGAGATCAGCGAAGTTAAGCGACATTGCGTCTGGGTAGTAGTTGGATGGGAGACCGTCCTCCGTGCTCAGATTATGTAGCGACCCGTGGTTCGGATCCCACGTAAAGCTGTAGGTTCCCTCCGTCATATGACCTTAGATGTTGCGAAGGAGGTTAAGGAATTGTTTTGGTAAAAGAATGTTACTGTATAAAAGAAAGTATAACTGACCCTAATGGAAAAGCCTATTAGTCAATCCTTCAATGGAATCGGTTTTTTTCCTTTTGTTAAGAAATATGGACTTATTTCAATATATCGAAAATTTTGGAGTTCTTACCTTCGTTCACATGCTTCGGTATCCACTTCTTTGAAATAAATTTGAACGCAGCCATTGGACTAAATAAGACGAATGTTATTGAATAAGAATTTGTTTTCTATTTTACAGAAAACGAAGCGGTTTTCGTCCTCAGTTTGTTTGAAGTCATTTTAATGAAAATATGTTTCGAGTAAATCAAATATAAATATAGATTATGAGTAAAGATAAACTTCCCGTCCGTGATAAGCTGAGCGAAGAAAGATTACTCGATGAGTTTTAGGTTTTGCTATTTTAGCCATTATAAAATTGATCTATTATAATTGTTTCCCACCAAAAATACGTAAAATTGGGAAGAAATTAATCCATTTTAAGATTTAAAAAATACGAGTAATCAGTCCCGAGATGTTTTGTTTATCTTTCAAAATTATTAACAATATTTAACATTTGTTAAGATTGTAAATGATAATGACAGAGAGAAGTTACAAAACCTTTTTTTTTTAACGGAGAATACCTGCTAAACGTTGCTGAGTGGGATACAACTCTATTCTTCACTGTTCCAATGAAGTCCGTCATTGTTTGTTCCGTTTTCCTAAAATATACTTTCCCCTCACGTTTATTTAGGTCAATAATCCCAGCATGTTTCGCCGCAGCACATATTGACGAGTCCTGAAAGAAGGCAATTAACTCCTAGCAGCATCGTAACCTACTAACTAATTTGACCTAACCTCTAACTCATATTGGACCACTTAGAAATCAGCGGAGCGAAGCGTGAAACAATGTTTAAGACCGTAAAAACAATGTCAGTACGAGTCATAAAACCGATATTTACCCGCTATTTTCTTTAATATTATTAATAATATTAAAATAACATTCATGATTTTTCCGCAATTTACTTTAATTAACTGATTATCAAAGTTCATCAAAGTCTAAATTTAAGACATTATTTTATTATATAATTATTTTATTTAATTAAATAATAATATAATAATAATAATAACAGGAAATAGAATTCTTTTTAGAGTAATACCATTTGTGAGAAAGAATTCAAAACTAGATTTGATTTAATCAGAATAAAATAACTGGAATTTAAGTTCATCAAATTATTATTATTAGAAAGTTACAATTTTAGGGAATTTTTTTCAAAATGTTTTTCTTCTTTTCAATATTTACGAAATATACGAAAGAAATTTGAGAAAAAGTTTTACATAAAATCTAATTTTTACTTCTGACACATTGTGACGTATATGGTGAGGTAATAATTATCCTCTTTATTTCGTGAATATTTGTTTACAAAATTGGATTTGTGGTTGACATCGACCATAAAGTTTTGAACTTAAAATGCATCGAGAAACTTCCGCAAACGACTGGTTTTACTGTGTTTGTGGACATACTTCACATTTATCCTTTAACGCCTCTTACCTCACTATAAAAGGTCGTACCCTTTACTTCACCGTCGAGACATTCCTTGGAGCACCTGAAATTTGGTTAGAAACTAGTAAATCAGCTTTGAATTGATTTTAGCGTGAATTAAAAAAATTACAGGTAATTTATTTATTTATTTATTAAAACATTTATGAAATTTATTAACTTTGTCCTAATTCAGTTGCGAGTAAAATTATTATTGTATCATATTTACAAAAAGTGTTGTATTATAATCTACATCTACATCTACATTAAAATACCGACTGAGCACTGTTTTGAAGGTTGAAGTGTTCTCTTTCGAATGCTTTACAACAAATTTTACCATTCTTTGTAATATTTTTTATTTTGCGAAATAAAATCACGATGAAATCGTAATAAAAAATTTGGGAAACCCCTGTAGAAGTAATGCAATGCAACGCGCGTAATATATGCTTGCCGAATGAGCAAGGATTAGGATGAAAGTATGAACGATATCGTACAATTTTCTTGGCTTCCATTATGTTAGTGTACTTTTCTTTGGTTATTTGGACAATGAGCCTAAATGTTTTCCAATGTTGTTGACGCACTTTCCTAAAATGAGAGAAATACTAAAGTGTCGTGAAATGTCATGTATAACGCTCGAAAGAGGAAACTTCAAGTTTTGAAGGAACGTTTAGTCGTTGCCGTTAAACTAATGTTGAAGAATTTAGGCATTATTTTAATATGTATGTTTATTGGAACACAATATATTTATCATAATTTTTACAAAATGATTTTTACTGTTCAGTACATTTGTCACTTGTCACTTACGTAACACTGCCATCTTGTTTCCTGTCAAAAGTTGGACAATGACAAAAGCACAAATTCCAACATGAAACTGAAATATAGTAGAAGTTATTACATCATGCTACGCTTCACTTGCTTACTTTTAATATATATATATATATATATATATATATATGATGAATAAAACCACGAAGGAAAGGAAACACAAAATGGTGCTCAAGCGCTTTCGTCTAATGACATCCTCAGGAGCACCATTTTGTGTTTCCTTTCCTTCGTGGTTTTATTCATCATAAATATTTTTCACGTGTTACCTTCGTGAAATAATTTTCATATATATATATATATATATATATATATATATATTGTTAGCGGCAATAAGCGAAATCAGGCATTAAGATAATGCCTAGGCAATAAGCTGGAAGCTAAGAATGTATATAGCGTTAGTTATAATGGTCATTTTCACTGTTTAGGTTATATTTGGTTATATTTATTATTAGTATTATTATTGTTATAGATACTGTATATAAATAGGCATTATATGCATGATTATATACATTCTTAGCTTTCAGCTTATTGCCTAGGATTTAAGCGTAATGCCGGATTTTGTTCATAGCCGCTAACATATATATATATATATATATATTATATATATATATATATATATATATATATATATATATATATACCGGTATATATATATATATGTTAAATGCGTTTGTAGAGAGAGAGAGAGAGAGAGAGAGAGAGAGAGAGAGAGAGGATACTGTAATTTGATTAGGAAATCGTCTTATCAAGTGTCCATTTTGTGTTAAAAGTAGACAATGCTACACCTTGTTTTTGAGAATGAGGATTCACTGACAAAAATACTTTGGTTTAGATTTAATCAATTCAGTATAGTTTAAGTCAGGTTAAATAAGGTTAGGTTAGATTACGGTAAATAGGATAAGTCAGGTTCATCTTTCGATGTAAGGAGTATTTTTAAAAAATTAATTAAATCGTCTCGCATAACCCATAAAAAAGTTAAGTGAACCACCTGTCGTAAAAAGGGTTATTAAGAGATGTGTAGATAAAGTTCCCTGGCGATAAAATGAGTGTCGATCAGGCACTGCAACAGGCATTGCAAGTCGATCAGGCACTGCAACATTTTTCAACCTGATACAACTGTAAATGCAAACTGAGAATTTAAGTTAATTAATAAGTTAATTAATGAAGAATCGTTCGCCCAAAATTTTGAGTGACTCAACAACAACAATTTTATCCTTCATCGTCACCACTGCGCCGTTCCGCTTTCATCGACACCACTGTGGTGTTTCACTTCACCCACAGTGTGACTAATTTAAAAATGATGACTTCAAGTTTGGCTCCGTGGTAACGTTGAATACAATGAACCTTTATCGTTACAAAAGGAAAATCTCAAAATTTGTAGTTGTAATCAATAATAATTAATAGCGCTATGTAATCAGGGTAGTGGAACAAAGTCGATCAGCACAACATCAATATGCATAACGTCGATACCAAGAAGTTAGTTTAAATTAGGTCGGGTTAGGTTAGGTTATGCTAGGATAGGTTACGCCTGGTTAGGTTAGGTTAGTCATTTTCATTGAAAATCTGGACTGTAGTTTGAAATGTGAAATCCATATATTTGCATAACGTCGAATGTCGACATTTTGAAATTAGATTTTGTTCATGTAAAACATGGAATCTTTTAAGGGTCGATTATATTTTTTATTATATCTATCTATCTATCTATCTATTTATCTATCTATCTATCTATCTATCTATCTATATATATATATATATATATAGATATATAGATATATATAGATGCGCCTCGGTGGTGTAGTGGTTAGCATCGGTGACTACGAATCCATCGGCCCCGGGATCGAGACCCAGTGACGGCAAGCGGCGCGCAGCAAAACCAAGCTGTTCATCGTTCCACACAATAAAGAAAGTGGTTGGTAGAGAAATGGGTACCATGGGTAGCCTAATGATTAAGACGCTGGGCTGCTGGTGGGGCGTGGTGCTGGTGAGGCGTGATTCGGATTCCACGCTAAACTGTAGGTCTAAGGTGGAGTGACAAACTTGACCTTCGTCAGAATAAATAATTCTGGCGGAAGCAAAACCAAGGTTAATTAACTGCTATTTTCATCAAAATAGTTAACATTTATTGGGATTTTCTTAATTTGTAGCTGTTTCCTCAACAACACCGAAATAATAATAATAATAATAATAATAATAATAAACTTACCTAATATCAAACACCATTTCACACAGCGAAACATGATGGTTGCAACAATCACTGCACTGCTCACTATTGTTTGCCTCTCAAAATAATATAAAGAATTATATACGAAAAAAAATGTTTTATTTCAGTTATCCATTTCGAAGTAAAGAATTTTTCATTTTTGTTTTTCTTATCAGAGATTATTCTTTGTATATTTATCAGTTTGTAATTTTATGTATAAGCTGATTTGTATTTTTAATAATAGAGTACAATATAATAAATTGTATTTTCCGAACTTTGCCAATTTGCCTTCTTTAATCTAGAGTACGGAAAAGATATACATTTTAGTACAGTTTTCTTCTTTTCATGTTTCAAAATAATAAAATGTTAGAAACGAAACCCAAAAAATACCAATTAGTAATTTCCCACTAATTAGTAATTTATGATGATTTTTTTTTTTTTTGGTTGGGTAACTTTTATCCGTAATTATATTATTTTTATAGTAAATTTTTTTTTTAATAAATTCTTTTAATAAATTCTTTATAAATTTTTTATTATT